>WEIS01041918.1:0-14681 GCA_013389965.1 Todus mexicanus
TGGGACTTAAGTAAAAACAAAACCTAGCTTTTGTGAAAATTGTGGAAGCTGGCTAGTGTGAACTCAGGGAGAGCAGGAAAAGCTGAACTCCAGTATTGCCAAGGAGCACGTGCAGCTTACGATGCCGTAGTGAGCGCTAGCATGGGTAGTACCGAGAGCTTATGTTGTAGCTCTGTTCAGCAGAGTTTATGCGTGTCACATTATACCACTTCCCTGTATTTATACTTAAGCTTGCTAAGCCCTTTTGGCCTTCTCTTGAGAGTTGGATGACAACGATGCAAGCTGCTCGCTTATTTCGGTTATCACTCTCTACAACTACCTGAAGGGAAGGTGTAGACAGGAGGGGGCTGGGCTCTTCTCTCAGGCAATTTGTGACAGGACGAGAGGGCACGGCCTGAAGCTGCACCAGGGGAGGGTTAGGTTGGATGTTGGGAAGCGCTTCCTCACAGAAAGGGGGGAAAAATACTGGAATGGGCTGCCCAGGGAGGGGGTGGAATCACCGTCCCTGGAGGTGTTTAAGAAGAGATTGGATGCTGCACTTAGTGGCAGGGTTTAGCTGAGGGGTGGTGGTAGGTCACAGGCTGGACTCGATGATCTAAGAGGTCTTTTCCAGCCTTAATTATTCTATGATTCTGTGTGCCCTGCTCTCCGTTATATGTCCACCAACAGGCATAAACTGTGAGATACTTAAGAAGTCCTACCAAAGAGCTTGGCTAGGTAAGTCATAAGAGAACCCACTACCTCATATCTTGTAATGAAGAATAGGAAGGTCCTTCTGGAAGGT
Organism: Todus mexicanus; assembly: GCA_013389965.1. NCBI lineage: Eukaryota > Metazoa > Chordata > Aves > Coraciiformes > Todidae > Todus > Todus mexicanus. The sequence continues at coordinate 785 of WEIS01041918.1, forward strand.
GTTTCTCAAGCCCCCAAAAGTTGTGGTAAGATGCTTCTCCTACACATATGTGCGTCCATGTGACACAGCTGGCTCCAGGCCATGACTAGGGCTTCAAGGTATTCCTGCGTTACAAAGAAAGTTGTTAATAAATAGCGTGGCCTGAATTACGCTTGAGGCAAGAAGTGATCTTTTAAGAGGTTTTTGATAGGCTTCAAATCTTTTCAAATGAAAGGCTGCAGAGGTATAATAGCTTAGACGCATTAAAAGCAATCCAAAAAGCAATTTTAACAGCTAGATGATCAATTGCCTGTGTTCTTAAAGTAGTTGCCCAGCCATTTCTTACAGCAGAGAATGGGAGAAGTAGGAATCTCTCGGCTGGCTGTCACCTCAGCTACTAGTACAGAGTGGGCTAAAAGCATTATGTATAAACAATGCTTCAGAATCCTGGCGCTCTGAATTTTCTGAAGATTTTTATTTAAAAACCCCCTTCCTTTAGTAAAGTCAATAATGCTCTCAAAAAAACGGAAATCTATTTTAAGGGTTTTGAAGTTACAAAGTAGTTTATTCCATTAGAAATATTTTCTCTCCTGGACTGAAACTGAGTTGTAGTCAAAATACCCTAATTATCTTCCCTTTAGTCTTACACACGTATCTTGTACTAGTGCAGTGACTTTCTCACATGTGTACATTCAAAGTAGTTTTCCTAAAAAGCAATGTAACATTTCATAAAACTGTATTTGTATATTATTCAAAGGTATTTTAATATTTAAATATAACGAGTGAATAATATAATATTAATTTTAAATACATATGATGTTTACCAACATTATAAATCTTAATTTTATTGAATATACTATAGGAAGCATTTTAATAATTACATATTCTATTCATAATTCAAAAAGAATGTTCAAATATAGGCTTTTTTTAATCTGTTTTGAAAACGGACAGGGCCTTCATCAGAAAAAAGGCATTATTACAGCTTAGGGTTCTTTGTGGCGTGAAAATATGCCTCAGTTCACCAGTATCCCCTATATTCTGAATTCTTTAAATACTAAAATAGTAACTGGGCATCAATTTAATAGATGCAGCCAGTGGAACACAATTGCAAGATGTGGTTAGTTTGTTACAAAATTACTTAAATCCATGAGACTGAACAAAGAGCTAAATCCTTAATTTGCCAGCTGGTTGCTAGAATTGTTGAGAGCCGCTTTTGTGTAAAAATCTTAATAGTGCACAGACAGAGAACACCAAGGATGAGTCTGTCCCTCTCCTGAGCGTGGTCATGGACAGGACGCTGAGATCCCGCAGAAAGTCTCACCTGGTAGAAGCTGGTCTCTCTGGGCCGCAAGCACCCTCCTCGCTCAGACAGCCTGCAGCTGCCCCAGGGATGAGCTTCGGGACTTTTCCACCACTTCTTTTGGCACAGGTCTGGCCACTGGGTTTGGGATGTGCTGGCCAAGCAGGTAAGAGGGAAGCTGGTGTGGAAGGTCAGCACCACGTGTCCTGGTGGTAGATCTTTATCAGCTAAACCACGGTAAGGGTGAAAGCAGGATTGCTGCTGAACATGCTGAAGGGAGTGTCTGCCCAGTGATGGTTTGTGATCTGTGGGATTACTAACTCCTTTGTATACGACCCAACACAGACAAGCCTGCAATGCACTTAGGTAGTCAAGGTCTATTTGTATTCGTGCCTGTACTTAGTTCAGTTACCAACATACATGTGAAATGCCAGCTGAAAGTACACATGTGCGTGAGAAGTCCCTGAGCTGATCTCAAAAATTAAGTGGGGAAAATTCCTGAGAACCAGATTCAGAAATGCTTAGTGCCTAAGCAAAATAAGTCATTTTGCTGGGGGAGGACAACCTGAAAGGGGCTCCTAGGAGCTCAACATTGGACACAATACAAACACAGAAGATGGGTTTGGGGAGTTGTGTGACTGAAAATTGGACATCTATCATCAGTCCAGAGAGCAACTCCTCACTCCGCTCTAAATCAGTCTCAACTTTGCCAGCAGCCCTGTCCTAAATCCACCTGTTTCTCTCCAACACAGCATCTATAAATGGAGCTGGAGACAAGAGGATCAGTGATCACAAAATATCTTTAGTTGGAAAGGACTCGTAAGGATCATCGAGTCTCACTTGATGTGTACCTGCCACGTAGGTACCTGAAATTCAGTGAAGCGGATCCCACTGAGCGTGAGAGCTTTGCTTATACCCGCTGTACGCTGAGGACACACGCAACAGGCATCCAGGACTTGCTTTTACCACAAGTGCCTCCTGCTGCCGATGACTTTTCTCTCCAGCAGATGGCCCAGCCAGCCCGCAGCCAGCCTCATCACACCACCCCTGCCAGTCCTACCAGAAGTGTATTTCATGGTGTCCTCTGCATGTTATTCTAGATCGGCACCTCTGAAATCAGTCTGCGTTGTAGATTACACAGAAATGTAGTTTTACATACACACATCTGATTATTCGTATCTTACTTTAGAAAAACTGGAATTTTGAATTTGATATGCTTTTAGCAGTAGCGCTTCAGATCGGTAATGACTCAATCCTACCGCTTCACAGCTGCAAAGTTGGTCCCAGGTCAGTCGTGCCTGGCAAATCTGTCTTCTGTAATAACAGACTGAGATGGAAAGCCTGCAGCCAATACATCAACTCTACTTTTTTAATATGACTGTCTTGCTGTCTGCTCCAAGTTACTGGAAATATCCACATGACGTATCTTCCCTTCCAAAGATCAATACTTGTTACAAAAATAAATGCTCTTCTAGATGAAAAGCTGGCATCCAACAGCACTTGATTACCACTGGCTATTTGCTGTTTCCAGTAAAGCTAGATACATACTGAGACACTTACAAATGTACAATCTGTGTTTTGTATGAAGTGTTGACTTTTGCACAGAAAAATCTGTACTACTGGTTAGCTTATTGGTTTCCCATGACAAAATACACCACTTCATTAGTTAACTGTGCTCTTTCATGCTTTTCCACTGTTAGAATACAAAGCTGTCTTTTCTAAAACTTACTAATCCGATCACTCGTATTTCATGTGGGTTTAACCCTATGTTTAAAGGGAAGGATGCAGAGTTTTTAAAGTAACATATTCTTACAGAGAAGGTGAACTGGAGCAGTGTGATGTATCAGCAAGCTGACTCACTGCTCTGGTCATTCTGGGCCACCAGCACGGTCAGAGGTATGGACAATAAAGGGGGGAGCAGGGCAGGAGAAGACTAGTTCCAAAGTAACTCAATTTGTGAGACACAAAATGGCAGCAGCTGTTACCTGATCAACTGCTGTGTGAAACAAAGTGCAAGTCGGAAGACAATGCTGAGTTCACATCCACAAGGCACAACACAGGATAGCAGGAACTCTTGAGCCCCAGTCCTGGCTGAGTATTCCCACAACCTCAGACCCCTAGCTTGGGTTTTGAGACTGACAGCAATGTACAAACCCGCACATTGGCTCTGTTTGTGCAACATCCTAAGCATGTCCCAAGGCACTGGGATTGTAAATGGCACAAGAGGAATATTAAAGAAAGTAGGATGGGTCTCGAGAAGTGTATATATTCATTCATGTATTTCAGTCACTTAATTGTAACATCACGCTGATGTAAATAAGTTTCAGATTTCACACATGATGATTTCTAGTTATGCGTGTTTTAAAGCTAATGCTTTTAAAATGAGATGGGTTTTCTTCCAAAATTTAGGCATCATCACTAACTGAGTGTAGAATCATAGAATAGAATCATAGAATAATTAAGGCTGGAAAAGACCTCTGAGATCATCGAGTCCAGCCTAGGACCTACCACCACCACTCAGCTAAACCCTGCCACTAAGTGTGGCATCTAGTCTGTCCTTAAACACCTCCAGGGATGGTGACTCCACGACCTCCCTGGGCAGCCCATTCCAGTGTTTCATCCCCCTTTCTGTGAGGAAGGGCTTCTGAATCTGAAGGGAGAGCAGCACATTATTCTCCTTATCATTTACATCAATTTTGTACATGCAAAATTGGGACTGCACAGATTTACTCCTGTACATTTCCTTTGAATTAATAAATAAATGAATCAACATTTGCTATGGAATCTGGTTAATCTGTTGAAACTTATATGAAAATAGGGGATTAAAGATTAGACAGTGATCCAAATTACCTATGGATGCTGATTTTGTGATTATGAAGTATGGAAGCAGTCTGTTGACGTTCTTGAGTAATTTTCACTTGAAGAATAAGAAAAACTTTGGCAAACCAAATTTAGAAAACATACACACTAACACCACAGAACTAAGATATAAAAGCCATTTATTCAAAAAAATGTGGTGGTGTCAAATCACATACACAAGCCAATACTGAGCTACAAACACAGACCAAACAGTTCTATAAACAGAAATTGGAGTGTTCATATACCATAGTACCTGAAAAAGACCGTTAATAAAAAGGAGTCCATAAGTATTCCATTTCACTTTTTCTATATGGCTCCTTACTGAATGTCTTTGCCTAAGTTAGTGTACAATGAGCCGGAGGCAGAGTCCCAAGTAAAGCATCTAATGCCTCAGGGCTCCATTAAAAACCTTTATTCTTCTAAACAAAAGGAAAGCCTAGCCTATAGTTTTCTGTATGACACTTAAGTAAAGCCTCTTTGCTTGAACAGTACAACATTCCCAAGTGCATTTGGCATTAACCTAGATTGAGACTGTGCTTTGTCGAACGTCTCAGTTCTCCTCCCCTTCAGATTCCGACTCTAGAAGAGAAGAAAGTAAAACACTTTATGTAAGTTGCACAAGGACAGTGATGTGAGCAATTCTATAAAAATAAGAAGATATCCTTTCAAAATTGAAATGAAAATTTTCATCACACCTTGTACTTGCTAGGAAAGGTTGGCAGATTAAACAGAAACACATGGCTTCAGAAGGTGAAGGTCTATTCTGCTACCCTCCATGGTGGAGCAGATCTATTACTAGACTTTTAACCAGATCATCATGAATTATTCTGGTCGTCGTCTGCAGAGCCATGGAATGCACATCTGAGCTAAGTGTAATAAAGGACCAGCATTATTTGCTCGCTTTTCTAATCTCTATGAATCGGCTGTAACTGCTGTCATCCAGGAAGCACCCTTTAAACAGTTTGCTCTGCAAATATCAATCGCCATCATCATACAGCCTATCTGGGAAGTCATATGTGGTGTTTCCCTATAGCAGGTATGAAATCCATACAATTTTTTTTTTATGATTTGTATAGCATAAGATAAAAGTAACTCCAAATTAGAAGGAGAAGTAAGGAAAGTAGAAGTAGGAACATACATGATGTTTTTGTCACCTACAGGTACTCTGCATCATCCTGTATTTCTGTCTGCGCTCACCTGACAGGAAAGGGCTTGCTGCCAATATATATTACACATTAGATCAAATTTCTCAGAGCAAACACAGTCTCCATGTTCTTGGCATAACATTTTATCTCCATCTGTATTGGATTTTGTAATTAAGGGCATCTGGCAGAGAGGACATGCAGGAAAGGATAAAAAGAACGAGCAACAGAAAGGCATACCAACAGAAGACTAAAAAGGGAGAAAATGCTTAAGTAGACCAGGATTGCTAGTCCAAAGTCTCAAGTGTGAAAGGAGCTACCGTTTTTATAGTGCTACCTGCACCTTTGAATTGCTGCAGTCTTACCTGGCAATACTACATATTCCCTCCAAGTTTCTAAACCCAATCACATTAAATGGATGCAAATGAACACTGATAATCATATCTTTATTACACATGGATTGCTCTTCTCATTTAGGGTGGAATTTCTTTTTCACACAAAAAAAACCAACTTACTTATTCAGTACAAACCAGAGTATTTTCCAATAGAGAACATGAGAAAAATCACCTAGTTCTCCCTCCCAGTAACTGTTTTAAAGCACTAAATAGAGAGCACAAGTATTAGCCTGATCATTCAGCCAAACGCAATTTCCACTGCAGCGGCACAGGCAGGCTTATGCTATGTTCATGTCACCAGTACAGATGATGATAGCAGAAAAGGCACCGATACAGAGAACTGTTAGGCTGTGCATCCTAACACCAAAGTACTTCAGGCTGTCATCAGTGCAGCATTCCTCCCGGCAGAAGCCTGAAGAATTTATCTACAGACAAGTGGTACCTGATGACTTAAGGGCTTCGTAAGGGCATCACAAACATTCAGAAGCAGCAAGTGTTGTAAGGCTCAGGCATGGCTGGAAACAATTTGGAGCAGTCATGCCTGCTGTTTTCTATTCTAAGTTTGTACCCTTCATGTGCCTGGTACGACTACAGTTCGAAAAAACAAATTTGATTTGCACAGACTACCATAGTTCTTTAAATGAACCTGTACCTTCTTCAGCGTTTTGCAGCCACTCCACAAATTTCTTCATCTGGTCAAGAAAAACACTTTTGCCTTTAGCAACGTGCGCTTCTTTGTACCACTTGAGGATAGCTTCTTCACTCAGAACATCAGCTGAAATACAGACCGGTGTTTGTAAAAAAGAAATGTATTTTTTAGAGATTAGAAGATTTTGAACATGAGAGAAGAAAGGTTTTTTTAAAAAAAAGCAGCATAAGACAAGTTAATATGATTGCAGTGTAACCAGCTTTGCATGAACTATATTAGGCTACAACTACAGAATATGTGATGCGTATCAAGGATTCCAGATGCAATGAAATGTGTAATGTAATAGGCTTAAAATCAAGTACCAAATACTGTGCTTCTGTAAAAGTGAGTTTTCTAGTCTTCTGCTTTAAATACACCATGCAAGATAGTTGGATAAAAAAATACAAATAAATGAGCCTGCATATCTTAGAGAATTTACCACAATAAGAAATATTGTGCTTTTTCTTGCTGCTGGATCACAGAACTGTACGTGGTTCTAGAAATCTGAAGTGGCAGATACCTTCTGATTGAACAGTTAAAATGCAGCCAGGAGGGATTCTTTGCAATCATTTTTCCCTAAAGGTTTTATATTGGTTTTAGCTAAAAAGTTTCAAGGTTCAGACTACCTGTTTTAAGAGACTGTCTCAAACGGGACAGCACAGCTGACATTTTTATGGCAAGCATCAAGAACAAAATAGCTGCCAGTGAGGGAATGTGAGGCTGAGTGAGATTCAGAATAAAGAAATCCTAATAAACATCAAGGCCACTTATTGTTTCCAACAGATGCAAATTTACATCTAGCAACAGACTTCTAGCCCCAGGAACAGAGCTCCCGCCATCCAGCCAGCCAAGTATCTCAGTAATTGATGGTTGTGGAGGCAAAAATCTGGGATCCACAATGGCATTTTGGCAGTTACGTAATGCAAGAGGCAAGAACATTAAAAAAAAAATAATTCAAACTGTATTTGTTCTATTAAAAAATCTAAAGAAAGCTTTCTATATCTCATTAAAATTTCCATTCTTTTTGTCTTCAAAGACAAACTACCCTCCTTTTCTCCGCAAAATCACCACGTTTGTGTTGAGCTCTTCACTGCTTCCTTGAGCTCCTTGGTGCCATCCCACCCATTTGGCATTCACTTGCTGAAGCACCGACCCTGACCATCGCCTTCTGCTCCAGCGTAAAGGTTATAGCAGATGTGGCAGGGAGGGGAAGGCAGCAAAATGAAATAAATGACACCAAAACTGCAAAGCATCTGATCCAACGAGACAGAAGAGACACATTTCACAGATGTTGTTGAATAATAAACAGATGGAAGCAACCAGGGATACATTTGAACTATCCCAAGACATCCAACAGTAATTGAGTACGAAAGTCTCTCTGAAAATTTGGAATTCAGTGAGTATGTGTGACTAGAAGTTACCCTGTCTCTCGGACACTTCTCCAAAATAAAACTTCTTCTGCACTTTGCTGCAACTGATGGTAATCTGAAAACGCAGGGAAACCAGGACTATGCTGGCTCTGGGCTTTTTTTCAGTATGTACAAAGTTGAGCTTATGAACAGCACATAAACCTGTATCTTCCTGAAATCACAACCCATCACAATTAACTTTTTCTCCAATGCAACAGAAACACTGGAGCTAGGGAAGAGGTTTCAAACATGCTGCGTTAAATACTTGCTAGTAGTCTTTAGCAGCAGCTCAAAGGCAGTTTAGCACTTAAGAAATCAGGATATTCATTTAGCAAACATATAAATACTTCACATGGACTTTCATGACACTGCAGTTTAAATGCCTGCATGTAAAAAGCTTATGTTCACCACAGAGTCCTTAAGTTCACACAACTGATCTGCAGAATTACTCAGGGGGTGACACTTCTTATGATCCTCAGGGACAGGTAAAGGAAGCTGGGAGAGATTTCAAGGAAAATTAAAAATAAAGTGAATACAGCGACCCCCTCCTGGGACTCAAGCTAGCTCTTGGGCACTGTGGACATTCAAAGACAGGAAGCTGTAGATGCCCGTTGCTGTATTACAGTCCCTATTACAATACTGTACAAGGAAGTGTCTCCAAGTAGGTACATATCTCAGTCCCAGAATAAAAGGATTGAAATGTATTTGTTTGATTTGCAGACCGTATGCTCAATAGGTTTGTTGTGAAAGAGGAAGGAGGAACTTTCTCCCTCCCTCCTTCCTTTCCTCCCCCAAAACCCACAACCTGCTAACTGCAGCATGCACTCTCACTGTATGCCTCCAAGATTAAAACATTCTCAAGTCAGGTGGATGGAAAATTTGCCTGTATATAACACCACAGCAATAAGCCTCCTACGCTAACAGAGAACAACCAAATGCATTCAACTACAAAAGAGACAACTGCAAAGTCTCCTTCCAATTCTGAGCAATATTATTTGCAATACGTTCATGCCTCCAGTGCTCTCGAGAGATGAGATTCTCCTGTCAGTACAGAGATGCTCAATTAAACAATCATGCAGGACAGGGTGTAGTTAATCATACCTCCAGGTTTCTTTGAAGCAATGGGAACACTGAGGGGGACGGGAGGAGGAAGAGAATGATTCATCTTGCATATATAAAGTTCTTCCTCATTCAAGTTGATTATAGATATATTTTAATGGCTGAAGCTGAACGCTGTGGTTTGTGGGCGTGTGCGCATCATTTTCACTCAGCCCCAGGTGATGTGAGCCTGAGAGAGCTGGCTTTCCTGCAGGTGCAGCCAACTGCCACTCAAACCACCCATGGCCAGAGCCTCCAGGGATGTCCCTTGTGAAAGGGAGAAGCTGCAGAGCAGAGAGACTGAAGAGCCCAGTGTCTTTACCGCAGGGTTAGCTGGAAAGTTACTTGAAGTTCAGGCCTCAGTTCTGCACTAAATCACCCGGTTCAAATGCATTTCTGCTTTCAACTCAAACTGCGTAGCCATCGGCAGTTAAGGAACAAGCACACCCTGTCAGCTGCCACCACAGTCAATCAATCTGCAAAATTCAACTCTATTGCAGCTAACTCACTTGGGAGGACAGAGCCTTAAGGCACGGGCTCTCTCAATGTGAGGAATGTCACCCACAGCAGTTACGGTCTGTAAGCTCAGCAACATCATGTGGGAGAAACAGGAATTGGAGGACTAGCATTCCCAGAATCTTCCCCGGTTAATGCAGTAGCACATCCTCACCTAACGGACACAATGTTTAACTCCAAACCTCCCTTAACTAGATGGAGCTGGTGATTTCCTTACCACGTCCCGTGCTCAAAAGGACCCTACAGGTAGCGGCTGTAAAGTCAGGAGAGCAGTTGCCAGTAGGCAGCAGTAAGTCTGCCCAAAAGGGCGGATCCAGTTTCAAGCCTAAACGGGGCCAGGAAAGGCTGGTAGCTGAGCCACTGTAGGGCTGTCTCAGCTGGCAGAGAGGCGGGTGCTCCGGCACGGCACGGCACGCCTGCCCAAGGTATTCCAAGCAGGAATACAAGCACGGTGAGTACTGCACATGCTGCATACACTGAACTCATGGCCTCCACCAACAGGCCATATGGTAGCTCCAAACACTTTTCTAGACATCATGTGAATTCTAAATAATATTGTGGCACCTGAATTGCTGAGGCTAAAGTCTTCTAATCCTTCCTAACAAGTCTGCCTGGGTACATCTCCAGAAACAGAACAAGAATGTGGGGTGAGTGGAATAGATGGGAACTGAGCTCTTGGAGCATGTTAAGTTTAATGTACAATGTACTGATTTATTTTATTTTTTTTAAAAGTGTCAGGATTGCTCTTGAAGGCTAACGGTAATGAATTTACCAAAATTTTGAAGGGAACCCTACACAAGGCTATATCTGGTTTGACCATCACTTGTGCTCTGAGTGCACAGCAGTTAAGTCACTCATTCACCATGACTGAAGTGAATTTTCTTTTTCAAAGAAAACTGAACTAAGTGCTTGCTGCAGGCTGCAGTTTCAAGTTTGTCCTCAGTCATTAATAGTGTTTACAAACTGCAGAATTTGAGGGCAGAAGGACAAGGTGCTTTTTCATACGATCATTGAGGCCACACTATATTGACACAAGGATGGAAATAAATCCATATGATTCACTTACTTCTGCCTCTGAAGCCATGAAATCATTTTAAAAGCCTGAACTTGTACCTGGGCATGATAAGGTGAACAAAGATCAATATTTGGTTTCCACTCCTGCTGATTTTTCTCCTTCGACTATTCACAGCAAGAATGTCAGAACAAACTGTCTGGCACCCACCCATCACACTCAGTGAAAGACCATTAGTTTCTATGACAACTTGATCAGAATAAACTTGTAAAAAAGTCAAATTCACAATAAAAATGAAATCCCACAAACCATGGCACCTGCAAGAAATTGGCAGGGAAAGGCAAAGGGAAAGAGTAAGGAAAGCTCCTTCTGGCAGGGAGAGAGTAACAAAAAAACCCCACAACCCTGAAAAGTCTTCCTGTCAAGAGGGCTTGCACTTTCAAGTTTCTTAAAGCCGAGCTCTAATCTACTTTGTAATTCTGCCAGGAATTTATAGAAATGTCTTCCTAGAACTGGTTTTCTACAAGGCCTAAACTGCACTTGAACAGACTGTGGATAGTGTATGGATCCCGCTCATGCTTCTTGACCAGAGGACAAATGCAACAGAGAAGGGCTTGATTCTGCTTTTCCTGCTGCCACACATTCCTTTGAACTATCAAAGTATAAGCCATTTCAGAGTTCAGCTGCAACACAACCTTCTCATATGTGATACCTGGAAAACATGTTTCCTATTGCATCATAGGTGAGTGGTTGGCACAGAGAATCCATGCTCAGAACACAACACAGGATGTAGACTTTTACCTTTGTAAAAGAGTACCACTATTTTCTGAAAGGCTTTCATGAAGTGGATGTTGTCATAACAGTACTCTTGCACCTTCTGGAGAAGAATCAACTCTGACTGGCCTTGAGTGCTGAATACAGCAAGCAGGGGGGCATATTGCTGAAAGGAAGAAAGGGTAAGCAACAAAATGCATGTCAGTATGCTGAAAAGCAAAATTTAAAAAATGTACGTGTTTATGTATGCATCATGAATTTCAACCCTGAAAATCTGTTCCACTGGAGCCTTAGATTTACTTGCCGATTGCGTTTACTTAAACGCATACAACTCATATGCATAAATTATCCATGAGCTTTTGTAAAGTGTGCGGCATGCTGTGAGCTAGAATTCAGTACTACTTACAGATACTGAATTTTGTAAAATCAATTTATAAAGCTCACCTCTTGGAGTACTGCTATTAGTACAAGGTAGCACGCTGCTGATTCAGGTCATGCTTTACTGATGTTCATAAGGCAAGACATCCAAGGATGAAGTGCATAAAAATACGAATCTCTAGTTTGACAAGGGTTTCAGAAGTCTGAGGAAACTGAATTAAATTAAATTATTCCAGGTTAACTGTGATCAAGTGTCATTATTTTTTCTCATTATTACCATCAGAATATCATGACAACATTTGTTCTGGTAAAGAGCAACATTTTCAAAGCACGGTATTAATGGCTGATGTCATTCTGACAAGTACTTTACTGACAGCACGTTCCATTGTCTTTTCCCAGAGTTTATTAATATAATAAAAGATAAAGCAAAAACTTTTTTGTTATGCAATGATTTCCTCTTATTTCAGATCTTACGATAAAAAATTATGTTAAAGGACCATATTCTGTTCACTCTTTCCTTAAAAAACAGTGTTTATATCCATATCTCTCCAATTTCCTTTCCTTTTAGCCTGTGATGAATCCACCTAAGAGTGGAATCTTGAATTTAAGGTAATATTAAGAGCATTTTTCAGGGCTGAAGAGAAGACAAATTACCCTTGATCTTCAGAGCCCCTGGCCAAATATACATTAAGGTTACTATTTAAATTGTTCTCGCACTGATCAGCTCAGCCCTTCTTCATGGTTTTCAGTAACACTCTGTGGTTTGGCATTTTTCAGCTGCAGTTGCACTGGCCTGACACTGCAGGTGTCTGGTCTGTGCAACCAGGGCTGCTGATGGACAAGGTCAGGTAACAAGCCACCCATCACCAGCAGCACTGATGGACATGTTCAAGAGTGCATACAGTTCAGGACTTCTCTACAGGAGACTAAATCCTGAGGCTTGTACTCAACACGAAAATATCAACTGAAATTTGAAATGTTGGTCCAGAATGTCTTTTGCAAGATAATTATCAGCTAGTAATTTAAAGAAAGAGAAAACAAAAATCACACAGCAACTGTAATGAGCAACTAGGGAGAAAGGCAGTATTATTACTTTTGGGAGAAACTCTTAACTGTCTAAGGAATCATAAAATTAGTTTCTTCTCCTTGCTGGCTAAAGCTAAGTGGCATTACTTTCCATTTGCCTCAGGTTAGGCAGCAGAGGATCAGCAGCTGCAGTCTCATGAAGCTCACACCAGTCTTGCCTGCAGTGTGAATTGTCTGGAGGATTCTCCCCTCCCACAGGGAATGTCTGTTCTCTGTGTTGGAGATGGTCTAGTGGCTACGCCCCAATGTCATAGTGAGGTTACTTCACAGATTCTGAGCTCAGCAGTCCTGCCTGGATCTAACCAGCTCTACGCAAAGCTAGCACAAGTGCCACCTCACTATGCTGTTCATTTTGAACACTGAAATGTAAAGCGGCAGCTAGCAAAGTCTAAATTTCTATCTCTGCTGCTTCTGTTAAAATCTTATGTGTACATACAAATAGTGAATAACCCAGACAAATTTGTCCTCTGGTGTCAGACAGTGGATGTAGCTAGAAAGATGCCTACCGTACACAGACAAGACACCTTACCTCATTGAGTGGGGTTACATACACAGCTGATGGCTTGGGTCAGTGAGATGCACAGGACTAAGCATCCAGTCAACAACACATGCACAAAGCCAGCTATGTTTTTCCAAAAAGTGCTTGTTAATTTGCCCTGCAGTACTAGACAATAAATCTCAATGGATACTCTGTTACAACTCAGAGATATGATCAATTTGTACATCAAAAGAACAAGAAAAACAGTGTCTCTCCTCCTGGAAACTATTTTGTCTTTCTACTGCTATTAGGGTCACTTGAGAAGACTTCAAGGCATTCAATTTGACCATCAAAGACTACACAAGATCCCAAGAGACTAGATTTCTAGGATGACTGATTGGGAAACTGAATTCAAGGTTTGAATTCAAGGTTTTCAAAGGACAGCAGTAGTGGGAGCTAAACCAAAATGGGAACTCAATGTATGGAGAGGCATACAATATGAAGAAAGGAATTCAGATGAAGCTTAAGATCCATTTTACCATAATGAGTGGAGTACAGATTGCTTCGGTCCTAGGGCAAATCTTTGCAGCCCTGGCTATGAGGGAGCATTCTCTTGCTCATGATTTACCAGCATACAAGGACTAATTCTGCTGAAAAGCTTCTCTATCTCTGTTGTCAGTTAAAGTGTCTTGCACTGCACAATTCCTTCCGATTTAGGTGAGGAATACCAACCACAGCAGTGACTCTGATGCCTTTGAATTGTTTTCAGGTTTGGGGTTTTTT
>WEIS01041926.1:0-19886 GCA_013389965.1 Todus mexicanus
CTACAATCACCCTCCTTTTTTTCCTATTTGCCTTTGACTTTGTGAATCTATCTACTGTATTAAGAAATATGTACAGACCTGCATCTGTAAGGATCTGTTCATCACATACTTCTATTCTTCACCCATCTAAAAAACTTCACCTCTTACCTATATCTTTGTGAATTTCTACAGTACCACCATACCTGAAAAGAATAGTCTCTGTTTAGGTCTCCGCATTCCTTCTGAGAACAAAACCAAGACTTCCACAGCTTAGCTTTAACTGCGGGAACTTCATGTTCCCTGATCCTCTTCCATAGTCAACAAAGGAAGATGGACCGTAACTTCATTTTCTGTGAGCTCTTCCATAATGGAAACTCTCCGCTGACTGCAACACGAACACAAGGGAAATAGCTTCTCTAAGAAAATGTACATCTCACATACTATTCTCTTGAATTCTTAAATCACCCAGATGCTTTGGAATACTTTGTCTCTCTGTCCTCTCTCACCAATAACTGCTTTGCATATGTACATAAAATCAAAATTTGTACCTATATAACATCACTGATCTCCTATCCAGGACCTACTCACAGGACTCTGGTACAGTTAGCCTGTGAACAGCTGGTGATCTGTCTAAAGACCATCTATGCAAATATGCTCACCCAACAAGTATGTTCAGGTGTTCAAATATGTTGAAAAGTAAGGTCTGTGAGTTTGAGTGTATGTGTATGTGTTCGGACGCACAAATGGGAAGATACTTCATTTAGGAAGCCTGACAGACTATCCTAAATAAGGAACTAGCTGGCAGAGCTAGCTAGTCAGCGTTTGTAAGGAACACATTTGCCAAGTGCTCTATAGACACCCCAACAGAGTAAGAATAATTGGCACAGCAGCCAACCACACCATGTGATGTTCAGATGCCACAGATTAACATTGGGTTGGGTTCAGAAATTAACGAACTTCCATCATCTGTCCAGTATAAACTGGACAACACTGACACTTTTATCCTAATTACATATTCAGCTGACTTAAAGTTTTAAGATTCATGGAAAACCACAGAGTATTACTTCCAAAGACAGTTATTCTGTGGCCAAAGTCTTACTTCAATGAAGTTTTTGTAACCTTAGAGCACAATTTCTCCCCAGCTACCATTTATACTTTGTGAAACCTGATCAGTGAGAAAAAAGGACCATTTCAAGGGGCCAAGTGAAGAAGCAGCCTTACTGGAAGTTTTGAAAGTACTGTTTTAATTTAGAGTCAAAAAGGGATTAACAACCACACATTTTATTAGGTTTAACCTAAACATCTGCTCCCTGTATTTCTGTGCTAGGAGATATTTTTATTTCTATTCAGCACTATACTAACCGTCAGACTGACTGTTGCCTGCAGCTCTGCTGACTCAATGACTTGTAGGGAAGCTCTAACAACAGAACAAGGGGCAATTATAGACACAGCATGAGCCTTGGAATAACTGTGTGATGTATTTTGTACAGCTGATTGACCTCGTGTTCAAGTCCATTTGAGCTCTGCTGTTGTAGATCTGGCCTACGCCTGAAGGTATATGCCTTATTAATCTCAATATAAGAAGACAGAACAGATTAGATCACATCAGAATGTTCAGACAAAAGCAAAACAGCTCCAGTGCTGGGACTATAAGCGATAGAAAGAAGATTTGCAATTGCTTTGAAAGCAAATATTCCTTTGCCTACAGACAGCAAGATCTGAGGTTGTAAGAACAGATTATTCAGCCACTTTTAATGCTCATCTCCACGTATCAAAAAAGAGAATGCCACTTTTTGCCTTACATATTTCAAAAGACTATCAGGAATTTTGACCAATCAGAATAAACTAAATGTCTAATTAAAAACATTCCTACGAGAATTAGTCTATGGACCAAGAGTAAAATCCACCAAACTATGGCCCTTCATGTTCTTGTCTCTCTGAAATACAACCTGGCTGTGTTTAATTCATTGCTCAAGACAGAAGATGTTTTCTCATAACCTGTCTCACTCCCAAAGTCAATAATTATTACTAAAGAAGAGATGGTTTGTGTCATTAATATTAGTATTTATCACCAAATCAGCTACAGTTATCCAATGTTACTATGGAAAAAACAGAGCGACAGTGTTTAATGATAGTGTGCATTACTTTACAAAACACCACACAACAGCTACACTGAAGCACTTCCCTCAGAAACAAGGCTTTGATTCTGAACTGTTTCAAAACCAGTGCTCCTCTTAGTGGAGCCTGTTTACAAGCAGTGACACTCATCTATCTATCTTCGAAAATGACTGTTAATAGAGGTATTAATATTCAACATAAACTTAAGAAAAGCTACAGGTACAATTTTGTTACAAGTGTGTGCCTGAACAGCGAGCTACACCGGGGTTATGCAAACACGAAATTGCTTCTAAAACTTTTATCCCAAAAGTGTCCCATGTGCTATACATACTTATGCCAATTTACGCTGAGGGGTGGTTATATCAAACATCAGTCTGCCATTGTGAAAACTTATTAAAAACTTGTTTTAAAAAAAAAACCAACACCTGATTCTGATAAACCGGAATCCAGAACACAGTAAAAATCAGACTTGCAAGAGCAAAGTCTTAAGAAAAAAATAAAATCACTGTATTGGGTCTGATTGAGCTGGAGTTAATTTCCCCACAGCAGTCCTCACAGCGCTGTGCTTTGCGTTGAAGCTAGAAAGGTGGTGATAACACAGTGTTGTGGCTGCTGCTGAGCAGGGCTGGCATAGCACCAAGGGGATGGGGTGGACAAGATCTATGGAGGGGACACAACTGGCACAGCTGACCTAAACTGACCAAAGGGATATTCCATACCGTATGATGTCAGCTCAATAATAAAAGCTAGAGAAAAGGGAGAGGACAGGAGATATCTGTTGGAGATGACATTTGTCCCCCTGAGTAACTGCTACACGCATTGGAGCGCTGCTTCCTGGGAAAGGCCTGATATTGTCTGCTTCTGGGAAGTGGAGATTAAATCTTGTTTTCGCTTCCTTTGCATGCAGCCTTTCTTTTTTTCACTTTATTTCATTAAACTGCCTTTATCGAAACTTACAGGTTATTTCTATCTTATTCTCTCCCGTCTTGTCAGGTTCAGGAAAGGGGGGGAAGTGATAGAGTTACTTGATGGGCACCTGGCACTCAGCCAAGGTTAGTCCACCACATTTAAGAACACAGAATTTTGTGCAAGATACAGATTAGGTTTCTCGAAATACTACTGACATTTGACTATTTTAGAATTATTTGCACATTGTGTCAGCTAGCAAAGCACCTAAATGGTCATGTATGTGACAGACATGAGAGAACTTGCATCCAAATATGAGGTAGCAATACAAGTGTTTCACTTGTTTGTAGAAACCTTCAGTGGATTCACAGTCTACCTAGGCAATCTATTTCCATATTCATAATTTTTACATTTACTGTTTAAGTAGTTAAACACAGAAATCAATTTACTATTGAAGACACTGAATGCCACTTGCAAATACATTTTTCTAGAAGAGGTTTACTTTGACTGAGACATACTTTTAATTACTACCTCTAATAAGTATGGTTAAAAAACCCCTGACATTTGAATCCAATTTGTCACCACAAGAACAGGCTCTCATAAACCAAACATCTAGGTAGAGAAGCAATACATCTAAACCAGAATCAAACTGAGCACAACAGTGAAATAAGATACTCATAAAAAAGCAGACTTTCAACCATACAAAAATGAATAGAATTTTTCTGTTTTAATGCTCAGAAATAAGCTCACGACTTAGAGGTTATCTAGTAAACAGAAAATTTGCCTTACCAGATGGACCTAAAAAGGCTAGAACTTGGAAATAAGAAGGCTGAAGGTCTTCACTGGGGCAAACCATAGTTAACAAAGTCCATGCACGCATAATGCTTCTTCCTCAAATCTTAGAATAGCAGACCTAGGTACAGTCAATGAAGATAAGAGAGGTTAAGAACAGATCACTGATAGGAACACAAAGGTACCTCTCTGGTTAGGGTTTTAACTTGCAGGACGGTTTCTTACATGAAATAAAACAGTAAAAAAAAAAGTAAAGGTGTGATATTTGGCTTTGTTCTTTATTTCTTGTTTTAGAGTAGGTATTCTCAGAGATTGTGCTCTGTTCCTTAAGAGTGTTTATGACTGATGAAAAGCTGCAGCACTAGTAAGCAAAGTCTTCAATATTTATTTAAACAACAGGTAAAGAAGCCTCCCTTGAATTTTCCCCAAAATTCTCACCAGCTGCTCAAGGTGGTTATTTAAAGATGAAAAGATCAGTGTTTCAACACAGGATAAGCTATCTGGAAAGGAATGTTAGATACAGCAGCCACTGATCAACTTCATTCTGAAACTTGTGATATTATCATTATTAGCTGACTAGACACTTTATCAATCAAAAGAAATAGAAATAACATACTGCTGCTGGATAAGCTCATGAACATTAACTGTCGTGCTAATGAAAATTAAGTTCAAATTAATGACTTAGCTACAAAGTGTCACACCTTCCATTTCAGAACGCAACTCAGATCAACATTTCAGTTCAGCAGATTTATTACAAATAAACTACTTCGAAATAATTTTGAGATTACACCAAACAAATAAAAAAACCCACAGATAAGCAGGAACCTACAAATTGAAGGCTTTCTGTGCCTGAAACCAGGCCTTTCTGCAGCAACGCATGGCTGAGAGTCTGCTCCAGAGTCTTACTGCAGAACTTTCACTGATCTATAGGAACAGGAGCAAGTCATAAATAATTATGGAAGTCCTCTGCTCAAGAGGAGCTACAAATGCAACACTCATTAATTACTAAAGAATATTACCACATATTAAGATGTGGCTTTTATTTGATAAGTTCTCTTACTGGTTTTTCTTTTTCTTTTTTAATAGGATTAACTTATTGACTTGTATGGTAACAATTACACATATAAACTGTACAGCTGCTATATTGGAAGACTAGATTTCTTTTCATCCCTGTCAGAGAATGTCAGTGAGGTTGTTTCTCTTATTGTAAAGGTCAATATCTGATTACAATCAGAGTTTGGAACAAAATAATTTAATGAGACATATCCTAAAGACATTACACCTTTTTAGTCTCTGATGTGCTGCTTTCTTCCTTTATCTCATGCACTGGAATGTGTAACGCAAAATGACCTTTCTTCCAGTTAATGAGAGTAAGATCTCAAACTGTCTAGCTTAGCGTAAGATCACATCAGCACGGACCGACAATTAACAATGCCCTTTTCTCTGTTTTGTCAAAGGAAGTCTGACTTTGCTCAATCTTATCTTTTTATTTACAAATCTAAAGAGATTTTTCTTAGGTAACTCTTCCTTGAAATGACAGAACAAAAACAAAGAGAGCATAAAAGCATCTAATAAACTTGCATTTTAGAGAAGAGTAAACTCTCACACTTGCTGGTTGCAGCATGGGTTGTCTAGATATCTATCATTCCTCCAAATGAACAAATATCTTCTTTTCTCCATCTCCTTCCCAAAAATAAACAGTAGGCTGCAGTAGTGACAGTTCTCTGCTGAAATATCCATGTACATTTCAAAAAAGTAAGGAACGAAGAACTTTCCACTGTTATTTTCATACCCATTTACTTACTCCAATAACTGCTTATCAGCACCTGGTTATACACATCGATGTACTCGATGCAAAGGAATAAATAGTGCCAAAGTGTTCATAAATGCAAAACACATTTTGTCAAACTGCTCTGTGGAGTCAATACATTCTAAGAAGCAAAGGCAAAACCAGGGAATTCAAAACCAAACTGGTGAAACACAGCATCATACGTGTTGCACTGAGCATTTTAGAGAACTTGCAGCTTGGCAGAACTTCTTCTCCAACAGTTCAACATTTCTTTCAAATAATTTTTCAAAGGATAGTCAATAGTAAAAAATGAGTGGACTGAAGCATTTTACACCAGCCCACAACAGAAACTCCAGTTGCTCTTCAGTTGCTGGGTGTTGCAATGAAAGATGGCAATGTCTAATTTCAGGCTGAAAACTTAAATAGGTAAAAGGCAAAAATTTCATCCTATAAGACACACATGAATTAAGAAGAGACAGAGAAGATTCCAGAGCATCCCACTTTCTCTCTGCTCAATGTCAGGCACAGCAGCATGAGAAGAGGTTTCTCCTGTTCTCAAAAGCTGCTGTGATTTCTGGGAAGAAATCTGTCAGGGTAAGAACCAGAAAACACCGGGAACCAGCTCGCACTCATCTCTGCCCCAAGTCCCTATGCCTGCAGAACAGCAAGGCTGGTGTTGCAGGGCAGACACGGCACACACCAGCAGCCTGGCATCACTGCCACTGGAGAGAAGAAAATCTCCCTCTTTCCTTTTTAGTGATTAGACAGCCCAAAGGAAAGGTGAAGCACAGCTGTATCTTTTCATCTCTTTTTTCCCCCACAATCTTTTGCTCTAACAGCTTCAACAAGATGACAATAAAATTACTTTTGAGACTGTCTGGAGAAGATTAATTTGCTCACTGATCATTTTGCACAAATAACTAGTCACAATTGCTAGGAGTAGGGGAGAAGTAAAAATACATAGAAAGCAGTTTAAAGAAACAAACCCTAAAGAGACTGGAAGTGTCAAAACTTCTTCAGTCTTATCATGTAAATATCCAGGGTTTATTCCCAGTGGTTTAACAAGTTTAATTTAAATAGAAAATAGCTGAATATATAATAATTGCTTATTTATTTTACAGGCACTATAGTTCATTAAAATAAAACGTATACTTGGTTGGATATCCAGGAGTTAACAGTGATTTTTATAGCACACGTAGATGTTGAGAAATTAAGTTGACAAGAACTGACTGAGGTTATATTCCAAAATCAATTAGGATTTTAGTTTCTTCCTTTAATTGTGACAGTGGTATCTAAGAGCAAATTTACTCCGAATAAAAGATGCAGAAAGCATTATATTTTCAAGTGTTGCTTAAATATATAACAATTAGCCAAACGCTATCTTCAGAGACTTAATTTATGCAGGTAGCTCCTGCAGAAATCAGGAATCTAATGCAGTTTTGTACATTCAGCAGGTCCAGGAAGTGCTCTTTAGTTCCTATAGTAAATGAAATCTTTCACCGAACTGTTAGTGGAAGAAACTTCAAAATTTTATCATTACAAATATAAACATCAGCAAAGTTAAGTAAGTGGAAATAACAATAGTATCAAATAGCCTATTTTGATATATCAATGAAAAATTGTATTTAAAAATTAGGGGAGAAGTGTCAATCCTATCTCAATTAAAACAACCCTGTAGTTTCCTTGCAAGGTAACCAACCTCATTTGTTGTTTCAAAGGATGACTGGATGAGCACTACAAGGCAGAAGGTATTATCAGGGCAATGACCTCTGATGTTTTATAGATTCATAACAAAGCAGTTTTATTGATAGGATTTTAAAGAGCTCTCAGAAGTACAAAATGCAGTTGCTGTAGGAATAAATAGCAGACATCCCTTTGAGAACAACAGATGGCATCCAAGGTGACTTATCTCCCAAACAGGTAAGCACTCACTTTCACTTATTTGTAAATAGCCATCATTTATCCTGGTTTGTTCAGCAGATCCCAGTGGTGTCACCTGCATCAATGACTAAAAGGAATGGATGGCAAAAATAAAATATAAAAAAGTGTAAGTTTAACTTCTTTTTTCCTTCAGCACATCTGAGACTTGAGTGCTACATAAAGAAACCTTTGAAAATAAAAAGTAATGGTTCTTTTGATAAAAATTAAGCATTCCAGTACGTTCTGAATTCAGCATAGGGGGATAATAATGTCTTTTTTTTTTCCTGCTGAGATTCTAGTGTGAAAAGAACTTACCTCACTAGAACATCTGGCAAAAACCACATTTTGTAACTAGCCTGGATATCAAGAATGAGCATTAATGGCTTAAGTGGAGATGCACAGCTGCAAGTTGCTTATTAAAATGTTTTATCATTCATTAAGTCCCAGCAGCAGAATCAGAAGAGTTGGGAAGACCTTCCAATATGTTTTTTGAAAGTGTTTCACAACCAGCATTAGAGGCAACTCAATTACGGAGAAATCATGTCTCAGCTACCACCGAAAAAACCCCCAAACAACCACAACACAACAACAAAACACCTTAAACCCCAACAAAAACACACAAAAAACCACAAGGGCAGGTCTCCCTGGAAGACATGTCCCGAGCTAACTAACATTCAACTCATAAGTTAGGACTGCAGAATGGTTTGATCTCTAGAAAAAGAGAAGTGTCTACATTGGCACTGTTGTTTGGCTCACTTGGAAGCAAACCTCTCAGCTGTCCCACTGAACACACTTTGATTTGTACAACACTTTGTCTTACAGCATCGTAATGAGGATTCCCCTTCAGAAGATGCTAAAGAGAAACTGCTCGCTGACTGCACACCCGGCACGCTTGTCTACTAGAGGGCATTTTGTCCATACAATCAAAAGAAAAGGTAGTCTAAAGTTAGCACCTCCTCATTCCTACCAGGTCTTCACCATCAACTTGTGCTCTACAGATCTGCTCCTACCCCCACCATGCTGTGGCTAATGTATTTATTGTCAAAGGAAGGGCTCAGCACTGAAGGATCCCACATTAAGATAATGAATTGCAGCTGCACGTTTCACAGAACTCAACATTCCTTCTGACACAGAGACAGCATTCCTCCTCTTCCTTGTCCTGGGTCAGACCCTGCTCCAGCGTAGCCACATGGTCTGTATTTTGCTTCTAGGATATTTCTAGAACAACCTTTCCAAGCTCCCAAATAAAATGCACTACTTCTCTAATATTCAGTACTGCACAGAATTTGTAATCCTTAAAGCTCATAAAACACTACACTTTTGGCAAACAATACTATTTCATGTTAGAGCAAAGTATAACTTTTCTTATGCCTAAAGAATAAACTAGTGATCAGATTCCACCACTTAGTTTTTCTGTTATTACATCTCCAGCCCTGACAATCCAGGACAAAACATTAACTCCCATAATAAGATCTTTCTTCTAAAAGTCCTGAAAAAGAATCAGAGGAGAAAATAAGAGAAAGAGTTGCAACTATTTACCTAAATTTTGCAACTGAAAGGATTCAAGTGGCTCCAATTGCAAACAAGCTCAAATTGCTACTCCCTTTCCTACAGTTCACCGAAGTTCTCAGTTAAGTTGCTGCTGCGGGATTCACATGCCCTTCAATTATCTTAAACCATCAAGCAAGGCCATTTATGGGCTGGGACCATCACTGAAACATGCAGCCGCAAGAATGAGTGCACAAACAGACGTTTCATCACTGCGCTACACCACTAACATCCCAGAGACTTCCCCTACTCTTGACCGTGCTTCACCTCCATGATCATACCCACGTAAGATCACGGCCTGTGGTCCTATTTCAAGAAAACTAAAACTCATTCCTAATACATTTCTGAGGACTTGTCACATGTTGCCTTCTCAAGGCATTGCAGATGACAATAAAATAAAATAAAATAAAATCACCCTTCAAAATTAAGACAAGTATTGTCCATGTTGAGGACTTACTGTGAAGGAACACAAGACATCCTTCAATAGCTGAATATTGCCTTCAGAATAATGCCCAAACCAGCAAAGACTTAAACATTTGAAAGAAGTATCATCCAAACATCAGCAGCGCCATGATGCTGCTAAGTCACACTCTTCTCTCTGCTTTTTGTAAAATTTCTGAACAGTGGGAGACTAGGTAAGGTGGCCACAAACAAAAGAAGGAATGACAGAAGAGATCTGCTTTTCCTTAATGAATTGTTAAAGAGAGATGAAAAATACTCATAGTTTACTGATACGAGGATGTATTTTGGTGATGTTCCCATACTGCCTACAATACTGCATCCCTCACTCTCAAAATGTTATTCATTAAATATTAGCATTCAAATTCATCTGTCAAAATGATTGCTGATGTAGTGTAGATGGGCTACATTATCATCTGCACTGCAGTTTGCCTCAGAGCAATACGGATTCAGGTATTTACATAACCGAAGATTATGACATCTTTTGCAGCCCTTTTGATGTGTCTGTCAGCAAGACGTCAGTGGAATCAGATTAATTCTAGATAGATTCTTTCTTGATACCCAAGAGAAGCTCAGAGGCATGAAGTAGTTATTTTGCCAAGCAGAAAGTTTGTTTTCAAAAAAGAAACAAAAAATCGTGACAAATGAAAATGTATATACACAAAGGTGACAAAATGTGTTTTATTATCCTTGAGACCCAAGATGTAGTTGTTTTGAAGACAGGTATGACTGTTGGTAGACATACCTTTAATAGTTTAGAAGTACTAAAATATCTCCCTTATATCCAGTACCTTATTCTTTATTACCAGTCNNTACCAGTCCTTGCATTATAGCAAGAGAAGTAAACTGTGGAAAAACTGTACATGCTAAAGGATATAGAACTGGTCGCTATTCAGCTGAATCTTTCAAAGAATGACTCCTTCCACAAACTGCTGAGACTTATCAAGGTTCACAGGTATAACAACTTAAACCTCTATGAAACCCCTCACCCCACACACACTTTACAACCACTTTGCTTAACATTCTCATGCCTCCACAGCAGGCAGAATGGAACAGAGCTTGTTGACATTGATGAAAATTGTCTTCTAACTATTCACAGCTGATTCAGATGACAAAACAGGAAAAGACACTTGTGCTTTGTCAACATTAAGGCTGTTTTATGCTATTGCTAAGGAAGATAAACTAGGCAGTAAGAGAATAGAATGCTCATACAGGTCAATATTGGTTTAGAATAGTTTTGTTCTAAGACCTTACAGCATTAAATATGAAGAATATTTATAGAGAATAATGTTTAATGTTAATATATAAACTGATGCTGAAGGAGAAGAAAGGATTATTGAGCAGATAATAGAAATTAGTCAAAAAGGACAGACTAAATGACGGAATAGAAAAAGAAGAAATGTAGTAATAGAAGGATTGTGAGCTTACACATTAGCAGGAGGAAACAGAAACAATCATATGTAATGCAGCAGATGAACTAACAAAGGGCTAGACGCAAATCTTAAAACAGGACTCTAGAAGACACAGAATGCAGCATCAGGTAACTTGTGAGAATGTCTCTGAGTCTTTCATTCACCTCCTCCTGCTGAAGGATGAATAAATCAGGCACCCTTTACTACCAAGGGCTGGAAATGACAGGCAAGTGGTGGAAATTGATTTGGTTTACAAACATTCTCACAGATGAGTTTTACAATACCAAATATTTCACCTTTTTGAGATTGTTTTACAAAACTCCAAACTTTTCCAGAAAACGTACCCTGTTTGTCTAACGTCTCTCATTGCTAGGAATAGGTTACTTAGCAATGATGTACAGTGGTACAGTACATCTGCTGACCTTATTGCTTGTCCATTTACAAATACATCATAGTAGAGATAAAACAGTCTACAATGGGCCAAGTTAAATACTATCTCAACCATTCTTGCCCTCAGAATATAGTAACTATTGTCATTACCAATCACTCATTGGCTCAGCTGTCAGGTTTAAATCATCCACCATAATTTTAAAGCTTTTTTCTCCAGTGTACCAGCACCTGACATCATATCATGGGCACAGATGAAAGACAAAGGTATCTGACTGATATTAAATTCACCAAAATCTTTGAACAGATGCTGTGGATATTCCAGTTATTATTTCAATTTCACAGTTCTCCTATCTGTGCTGACAGCTGGTTTTGACAGTCTGCTCTCTGCTTCTCAGCTCTCATGTCAACCTCAGACACATAATAGCTGGGTTAGAGCCTAAACAATAGTGATTAGATCAGGTAAAGGAGAAAGTATGGTGGCAATAAAAAATAAGATGCTTCAGTAAATCTTCAAACTCTGGCCACCTCATCTGAAAGGAACTTTACAGAAACTCATCCAGGAAGAAAAAAAACATTCAGAGGAAAAGAGCATGAATTTCATTAAGGTCTTGGAGTATTTTGTTCGTTTTGTGGGGTTTTTTAATCACACCAAGACTGATTTCCACGAAAGTATCTTGACTGACCAATTCACTCTTCATAGTATCGGGATTTAAATGGGTCAACAGGTTATGGTGTACCACCTTATCCTCTACCTCGGCAATTTTCTTTGTGAAAGTGTCCTACACCCTGAAAGTCATTTGATGCAATTTAGGCATCAGTAATATAATGAAGTCCCCTGGCTTCATAAACGTCTTTAACATAGGTAATATCAAAGAAATAATCAGAAGAAAGAGTTGCGGATCAGACCCCACCACACTTAAGCATGTCAAGCAGCACTATATGCTGTCAACACCAGAACCTAGCCCTACACAAACACTTCTCTCCTCCAAAGCAGGGATAGCTCTAATAACTGAAATGCATTTTTGCCATCTGTTAAACAATTCACACAAACAAGAACTGCAGATGCTTTTTTTTTTTTTTCTAAAATGCTGGCTGTATATTTTAAAAGGTAACCTCTACAATCCTCACATTCATAACTAGGTTTGTGGTTAGACTGAAGAAAAGACTTCCATTTGCAGAAGAGCTCAACAGATGGTATTGTGTATTAAAGTAGAAGCATGTGAAAACCGTTTGAACAAACGGCAGATGTGTCTGTCAGCCTTCTCCTGTGCCATTAAAATAAAGATTGGCATTTAGGCCATTAATTTAGACTACCAGAATTTCACACAAGTCTGCTGAAGCTTGTGCTGGCTAGGGACCTTTGCAAGCCCCTAGCATGCAGCCAGGGGAGAGGGGGGGAAAGTGTGGAATTTGCACGGCACCTACATTTGTCTCATCATCTAGTCCCACTCTCAGATTCTTTCCAAAGGCCCCTGTAAGTGTAAAGAAGAGACTGAAATTAGCTGAATTTTGTACAACAGTAAGTGGTTGTCCATTATGGCAGTCTTTTGAGGATTTTTCCTGTAAAGCTTGAACATACTGCACATCCCATCAAGGATTAACTCTGCTTCAAGAAACACTGCTTTCTAGCCAGTCTCTTCTGAAATCGCTTTACTTTAATATGACTCCTGCAAAGTATGCAGAAGACAAACAGTGCAGTACAGAAAAGGAAATCTATTATGGGTTCAAAAGAGATCAATATTTTTAGGATCTGCATTCTGCTACGTGAAATCTAGATTTTCCCAGATCCTACCTATTCGTGATACACCCTTTCTATGAAAAAACCCCCACCACTCTTTTTTCACAGGACCAACAGTGATAGCTCTGTATCATAGTCTGTGCAACCTGGACCACTGCAGAAGTTCATGTCTTTAAATACGTATACTTAATACGCACATACTTTCTCGTAAGTGCATACACCTGCGACTACTAGTGAAGCATTTTTTCCATTAGTATAGCAAAATTGGTTGCCTACTCACTGAATCAGTAAGAATAAAAGAATTTTGTTCAGTTAGAAGATAAAGCAGTGCTTAAGAAATGCACATTATAAAAAGAACAATTTGGTTTACTTTGAAGAGCTTAGATCATTTCATTTTTAGGAATATCTTTGAAAGTGTCAAATCCCCTCTAAGAACCAACTGCCCAAAGCAGGAAAATGCATCAATATTTTCACGATAAAATATCCATAGTTGTAAATTTAGCTGTTAGGGAAGTTAATTCTTAACTAAGGCTTATCTTAGGCTTTCGTTTCCACAGAACACATCAGTATCTTCCCCAGGGAAGAAGAGAGAGCCTGTAGCTAGTTCTGATTAGCAAGGAATCAAAGCCTGTCTCAGTCTAATGCTTTAGGAACTGCCTAGTCCCAGCTCTATCTGACTGGCAATCTAGGCTCCAATTCTACACGACACCAGAGACTTCCTTATTGTGATAACTCTTTAAGAGCCTCTTTCATTCTAATGTGTTCTCCTACTAAGAGAAACTGCCTAGATTTTAGAAGAATGTACCCTTTGAGCCAGCACGTGTTAAAAATGCTTCCTCATTGTGCATGCTCGTTTGAACAGTGGGGGGAAGTCTATTGGACCAAATTCAATACCAAAGGGAAGAGCCTGTCTGCGGGGAGGCAGAATACACGACAATTACACAGGCTGCTTAAACTCAGGTAATCCCATTATGCACATCAGGACGTGCAAGAGCATCCTGAACAGCCCTGTTCTCCATCTACCTTTCTTTCACTCCCTCTGCAGTTTGCCAAGGCACAGCCAGCCAGTGCAAGCCAACAGCAGGAGTCACATGTAGGGGTTGCTTCTCTGAGAGCCTGCCACAGCAAAGAGCGCACACAGCAATAAGAGGCCACACCCCGGGACACAAATCACAGCTTCATGAGAGACAATTGTAAATGTAAGGTGGCTGTAGCCCATGGTGCATGATGAGGCATCCAGATAAAAACACCCAAAACACAACTCTACCCCTTCACTCCTAGAACTAGTGTATTTTGGGGTTTACAGATTGCTCTTTTGGTAAGCCTCTGCAAAAGTAAATCCCTTTTTCAAAGAAAGCTGAGATTAATGGATTCCCAAACTTCACAAGCAGAGTTTATGCAGAGAGCCCTTCTCATGACTGACACCATGTCATGCTTCTGAACTTTTGACAGATGCTGCAGATTTCTCTTCTACTTTACTCCGTCTTCCCACTTTCATCTACTCATGTTGGAGACAAAAAAACCTAATCTTGAATATCTACTTTCTTTAAAGTAGCTTTTTCTCTTCAATTACATGTAACATTTTTTTCCTGCTATCAACTCTAACTACTTTAGGGAAGAGTATCTAAGCCTGTATGTAAGAGGGCTGTTTTTCTAAACAATTAGTTCTCTAAATATTCCAGTTTTCCCATCAGGCTGCAAAAACCCCACGATGAACAAATGCGTCTACAAAGATAGATTAAGATGTTGACATCACATCCTTATTTTAAAATGGAAGATATGGAATTTGCCTCTAAGTCACAGACTGTGTCACTGAATGAGAGAAAAAAAAATTTGCTTCTTCTGCCACAAGGCAATAGGTCACACAGGACCAACCCACTGCTCTAAATGAAGACTTACAAATAACCAGGAACACAACGAGCTCAGAAACACACTCCAGTGCTTTCAGTTTTGTTGTTGGGCTTTCGGGGTTGTTTTTTGTTTGGTTGGCTTTAGTGGTTCATTTTTTGCTGGTGGTGTCGGTTTTGTTTTTAAACAGAGCAGACAAAACACCAGGAAATACACTGAGAACATCTTCAATGACAAAAAGCTCTAGCAGCTCCCACTGGTCCATTCTCCAGCAGTATCTGTTGTTTGCTGAACAGACCAGCATAATATAGTGTGTGCAATACTAGCTACTATGAGTCAGGCTTTGTTGCAAATAATTATTCAAGTAAAGAAAATAAGGATTTTCAAACAGTATGTTCTCAAAACAATTTCTTTTTGTAATTGACCTTAAACCAATTTGCTTTATACTGGATGATTCTAGGGCTTAAGCTCGAATCAAAAAAAGAATGAAATAATGCTAAGTAAGAGCAATGGAAGTATTTTCAGGAATGAATTTGGCATGCCTGGAAGAAGATACTAAAGTTTGCTGTTAATCCTAGTTTACATTTTGAAAAAAAAAAAAAAAAAAGAAAAGAAAGAAGAAACAATGTCTTAACTTGATAGTATCTGTGGCTAGGAAAAACAGGGGACCATTTTGTTCAGCTGAAAAGAAGGCTACATTAGCATTGTACCTGTAACACTAAAACCCCCACAAATCCCCCACAATAACAACAACAACAACAACCAAAAAACAAAAAAAACCCAAAAAATACCCCACCCACAAACAAAAACAACAAAAACAAACAAGCAAACAAAACAATCCCCTCTAATTCTTTTATCTCATAACTCCTAAGAAGCCTGTACTTACAAATTTTGATTCCCAAATTTGGTCATCATCCAAACCAAGCTGGCGGGGAAACACACACGTATTTCACCTTTTTCTTTATGGAATACATCCTCACCATCAACTACCCATCAACAGCCAAAATATGACCTGAAGCAGATTTATGAGACTAAGTTGTATCTAATTGCAGTGACTCCTAAAACTAATTTATCACATACACGCTTCCATTTCAATCAAGCCACTTTTTTTTCATATAATGGTTGTGCAGTGAAGGAAGACAGAGCATGGCCCCTGAGTATATTCCCACAGAAGAGGCGCTTCCCACCAGTGGACAATGCTGAACCAGAGAGATCCCCTTGAACACTAAAATGCTTGGAGAAGCCACGTCAGAGCAGAAATTTTGTCTTTGAAATAGTTATCCTTCTTATCCTTATTAAATAGATGTGCCTCCTTCCTCACTGAAGATCGAGCATTGAGATACATTAATAAAGGCAGAATACTGCTTGTACAGAGAGATTCTCATCCAAATAGTTGAACAGGTAGCTGATAATTAAATAATTTTTCCACCAAACCAAACCATCACATCAATACTGTACTGAGGGTCACCACTTAGAGGTTTATGTTACAACATCTGGACAGCCCTAAGCAGAATTGATACAAATACCAGCAGGAGAGGAGTCTCTGACAAATGGTGAAGCACTAACAGTTCTATAAAGGAAATCTGCACTGGAACTGCTGGGGTGGGTTGGAGGATATTTGGAAGAAGATTACATCCCTGATTGCTACCAGTCGTGTTCTTTTTATTTGTGTTAAACTCATTCCAAAATAAGAAAGAATGAAACAAAAAATAACTTCTTGCCTCCTACTTATCAAATTCTTGTGCAGGTTGTTCAGATGAAATTTAAATTTTGAAAAATATTTACATTCACCATTTCTAAAGCTCATTATATTTAGAAAATCACCACTAACAAATCATACCTCTAAATGTTTTACAAGAATGAAATCCTATTCAACTATTTGCGACGTTACTTATCTGCTCAAATTGAACTTACATGATCACCTCTATCCCTGTGTTGCTTACAGACAATGTTTGGGTTTTCTGCTGGGTTTTGTACTAAAACCCACATTACACTGGTTGTTGATCCAGTGGAAAGCATGACTGATTTCCTTCTTGGCTTTGCCATTGAACGGAGGAAGTCCCAGCAAACGGCTCTCTTTCTAAGGTGTCCTAATACATAAAAACAAGCATCTACTCATGAACTGCTGACAGATGGCTAAATTCTAACTTACAAACAAGAAGTAGGATAAACACACCAGAAAGCTGGCACCTATTAGATGCAAACTTAATATACCTTCTGAAAAAGTTAGAGCTGACAAGCAGGAAACATTTTGGTCAACTGAATTCTTATCTTACTATTACTGGATATGCTGTATTTAATTAGCCCTTGACGCAGAGATTTAAGACCTTCTCCTGTATGTCATAATAGCAATCAGGCTGTGGAGCTCTTCTCATATTTCGACACCATATACCTACTGAGTGTGTCTGCATAGACTCAGACTGAATACAAGCTTGGCACCGAGAAAATTGTCTGCAGTAAAACAGAGATATTACTGATGATGCGAACAGAATTCAGGAACATTATCATCCAGTTAGCAACATTTCATCAAAGTTCCACCTGTCTACTTGAAAAGATTAAAAAGGAAAATCAACAAGACATTACAACAAAAAGAGAATCATGCAATTGCATTTTTCTCCTGTCATTACATTAATGTTCTACTACAGCTCCAAACACTGATAAATAAATAAATAGGAAGAACAGGCAACAATGTTTTTTTCCATATATACAATAAAACCTAGGGCTGATATACTTCACAGAATCAGATTATTTTGCATTAGTTTTTCTTAGACCCCATGATAATATGCAGTTCCCTCTGACAGAGAAATAACGGTGTTGTATGGCCAGCTTTCAAGTAGTCACTTAGTAAAGCCTTCTCAAGACTTGCAAACTTGCCTACTGTCTCCCTTTATAAAAGGCTTTATTCTGCCAGGTGGTTTATTCAGACTCCCACAAGCTTTAATTACCTCTTCACTTAATGAGTACAGTAGCCAATCTAGATTTATTGCAGTAGCTAGAAGCTTGTGTGAATAAAATATCAGTTCTGTTTGTGATGTGGCAGTTATCTTTGTTTGCAGACTCTTCTAATTACTTCCAAGTCATTAAGCCCATCTCCAGCAGATATTTTACTGTCATTAGAAAAAGTGATTTAATGACACCAAAAAGTCAATGAGTACAGAATGAGAAGAAAAAAGAAAGTCAGAAAAGGTCAAAATAAGGCTCAAACCTGTTAATTCAAAACTGGATTACAGATCACAGAGATAATCCAGATAACTTGGCATGCATCCTGTGAGGCATCATAGGAATCAATAGGTTACGGTGGGCATGTGTCAAGGCAGAATTTCAGCCTATCAGTCACCACATTTAGCCTTTTGTTTTATGCAGATTTGTCGAGGTTAAATTTTAAGGATAGGTTACGTTGCTCGCTTGTATAAGCACTGACTTCCCAATATGCAACACAGCATTTTGAGAAAAGCATATATATATATACATACATACAAGCGTGTATGTGCATGTTAGAACTGTCAGAGGACAAAATGAGCCAAAGCTGCCTGTACTTGACCAAAAGTAGCAATCAGATCATGCGTAATTTTATTCCACCGTCCCTCATCTTTTTTGTTTTCACTGGGCTGACGGTGCGAGGCCAAACGACTCCGACACCGGCGGACCCGGGGCACCGGGGCGGGGGCTGGGGCTGAGGCTGGGGCCGGGGCCCACCGCGGCCGCATCTCTGGCTCCGGCCGCGCCACGCCCCCTGCCCAGGCCGCGCCCCCTGCCCAGGCCACGCCCCCTGCCCAGGCCACGCCCCCTGGCCGGGCCGCGCGGCTCCTGCGGCTACTCGAAAGGAGCGGCTGCAGAAATCAGAGCGCCCGGTTAGGGAGGGGGCATCAACTGACGAATGTGAGAGCCCCGGCACGTCTGCGATACGCCAGGCAGACGTTAGCGATTCAGAGAGTGAAGACATGCCAAGCATGAGTACAGTAGAAAGGATGGAGAAGGTGTAATGATGTGGTTGTTGTGATGCTGGGATGCAGGAGCTGAGACCTTCGTGCTTGATGACAGAGAGGCCAAGCAGCTGGGATCGCTGTCTAGCGATGGAGGCATTGATAAGGAGCTAGGGAGTTTGGGTGGCACCCACACCCTCTGGGGATGCCTGCTTGTGGCTGTGAAACACCGTTACTCTTCCAAAGATGATCTGGTGTGGCACCCCCTAAAGTGGAGCACCATAGAGGAGGGCATTAAATGCTTAAGGGAGACGGCTGTTCAAGAAATAATTTACGGGAATGGCCAGACCCCTGTAGACCCTGATGAGGTGCAGTCCCAGAGGGCTCTGCTAAAGAAGCTCATTCATTGTGCCCCTCCTACATACGCCCAGACTCTGGGGGGAAGGATGTTGAGAGGAGACAGTATAAACCCCCCAAATGTCAACGAATTTACCAACCGGATGAGGCAATTCCAGGACAGTGTGTGACACCAA
Organism: Todus mexicanus; assembly: GCA_013389965.1. Classification (NCBI taxonomy): domain Eukaryota; kingdom Metazoa; phylum Chordata; class Aves; order Coraciiformes; family Todidae; genus Todus; species Todus mexicanus. Next base: position 19,356 of record WEIS01041926.1, read on the forward strand.
GCATGGGTCTCAACCGTAGAGCAGCTGGTGGNGCGTGTATGTGCATGTTAGAACTGTCAGAGGACAAAATGAGCCAAAGCTGCCTGTACTTGACCAAAAGTAGCAATCAGATCATGCGTAATTTTATTCCACCGTCCCTCATCTTTTTTGTTTTCACTGGGCTGACGGTGCGAGGCCAAACGACTCCGACACCGGCGGACCCGGGGCACCGGGGCGGGGGCTGGGGCTGAGGCTGGGGCCGGGGCCCACCGCGGCCGCATCTCTGGCTCCGGCCGCGCCACGCCCCCTGCCCAGGCCGCGCCCCCTGCCCAGGCCACGCCCCCTGCCCAGGCCACGCCCCCTGGCCGGGCCGCGCGGCTCCTGCGGCTACTCGAAAGGAGCGGCTGCAGAAATCAGAGCGCCCGGTTAGGGAGGGGGCATCAACTGACGAATGTGAGAGCCCCGGCACGTCTGCGATACGCCAGGCAGACGTTAGCGATTCAGAGAGTGAAGACATGCCAAGCATGAGTACAGTAGAAAGGATGGAGAAGG
>WEIS01041926.1:20794-32775 GCA_013389965.1 Todus mexicanus
TGTGCTAATGCCTTCTTTTCCATTCCCATAGCAGCAGAGTGCAGGCTGCAGTTTGCTTTCACCTGGAGGGGTGTCCAGTACACCTGGAATTGATTGCCCCAGGGGTGGAAGCACAGCCCGACTATCTGCCATGGACTGATCCGAACTGCGCTGGAGGAGGGTGGAGCTCTGGAACACCTGCAGTACGTTGATGATATTATTGTATGGGGTAAAACAGCAGAGGAAGGCTCTGAGAAGGGTAAGAAGGTAATAGATATCCTGTTGTGAGCCAGTTTTGCCATAAAGAGAAGCAAGGTGAAGGGGCCTGCCAGAGAAATCCAGTTTCTGGGAATTCGATGGCAAGATGGGCGTCTCCACATCCCTCTGGCTGTGGTGAATAAGATAGCTACCATGGCACGGCCCGCTAGCAAGAAGGAGACACAAACCTTCTTGGGTATAGTGGGATTTTGGCGAATGCACATTCCTGGATATAGTCAAATTGTGAAGCCCATCTATGGTGTAACACGGAAGAAGAATAGTTTTGAGTGGGGACCTGAGCAGCAAACCACGTTTGATCAAGTAAAGCAGGAAGTAGTCCATGCCATGGCTTTGGGACCTGTCCAAACCAGACCAGATATCAAGAATATACTTTACACGGCAGCCGGAGATACTGGTCCTACCTGGAGCCTATGGCAGAAGGCACTGGGGGAAACACGAGGTCGCCCACTTGGATTCTGGAGTTGAGGATATAAAGGATCAGAGGCAAATTATACCCCAGCAGAAAAGGAGACACTTTCTGTCTATGAAGGAGTTCGTTCCAATTACCTCTGAAGTGGCTCAAAGTCACAGCTCCTTTTGGCACCTAGATTACCAGTTCTGAGCTGCATGTTCAAAGGGGAGGTTGCACCTCCACATCATGCAGCTGATGCAACTTGGAGCAAGTGGTTTTCTTTGATAACCCAGCGAGCTCGAATGGGAAGCCTCGATCGCCCTGGCATCGTAGAAGTTATCTCGAACTGGCCAGAAGGTACAGACTTCAGAATGCCACCAGAAGAAACCATGACCCGTGCTGACGAAGTCCCCCAATATAATGATCTCCCTGATAATGAAAAGCAATATGCTTTGTTTACAGATGGGTCTTGCCATCTTGTAGGAAGTCAGCAGAGATGGACGGCTGCTGTTTGGAGTCCCACATGGAGAGTGGCCAAAGCGAGGGATGGAGAAGGTGAATCCAGTCAATTTGTGGAGGTAAAAGCCATCCAGCTGGCCCTGGATATAGCGGAACGGGAGAAGTGGCCAGTACTTTCCCTCTACACTGATTCATGGATGGTAGCAAATACCTTATGGGGTTGGGTAAAGGAATGGAAACGTGATGACTGGCAGCGCAAAGGGAGACCTATTTGGGCTGCTGACCTGTGGCAAGACATTGCTGCCCGTCTGGAGATCCTAACTGTGAAGGTACGACACATAGACGCCCACATACCTAAAAGCCGAGCCACTGAAGAACACCAACACAACCATCAGGCAGATTNAAGAATTGGGATAAACATCTAGCACAAGCCACTTGGTTGGTGAATAGCAGAGGATCTGTCAACCGAGCTGGTCCTGCTCAATCAGACCTGTTGCATACAATAGATGGAGATGGAGTTCCTGTTGTTTGTGAAAGAAATCTATAGGGGAAAACCGTGTGGGTTTCTCCTGCTTCAGGTGGGGGTAAACCTATCTGAGGGGTGGTCTCTGCAGAAGGTCCTGGACACACTTGGTGGGTGATACAAGAGAATGGTGAAGTCCAGTGTGTCCCACAGAGGAATTTAACTCTGGCTGAGAGAGTTTAATGTCAGTGTGTTATATAAGTTAATGTAAAAGAGTTCTAAGTTGTTAAAAGTTTCTTTTCTAGTTAGCTACATAGCACCCAAGAGATCCAGGATGAACCCACATCACATGAGCATGAACCCTGAGGAATCCTCTGTCATCTCACCTACTAAGTGAAGGACTGTTTCCTGAAGGACTGTTTCCTGATTTTCCTCCACATTCCTGCCCTGCTGGAACATCACTTAAACTGACCTGCACCTGAGAGACAAACTGCCCTGGGAGACAGCCAGGATGAAAAATGACTGACAGCCTGAACACTACTGATTTTCCTATAGAGACAGTTCTTAATTTGATGAATGGGTGTGGCAGGAAATGGAATGGAATAAGAGGGGGAATGTGGTGGTTTGAGAGTTAACAGGAAGGGGTAGCAGCACTAAGGACCCTGGGGGGTCAGGTGATCCAGGTATTCCCTTCCCTGCCCTGCCTTCCCCTATATAAGGGGGGGACAGGAGGCTGGATCATCCGGTTTCTCACTTCTTGCTCTTGTGTCGAGCTGCTTGCTGCTTGTTCCAGGGGTGGCGGGGCCTGCTTCCACGTGGTGTGGGGAAATCCGTCGCCATCCGAGATCGGCTTTTGTGTACATCTATATATCTGTATATCCCTTCCCTATACCTTTCTGTATATCCCCTTTTCCCTTAATACCTTCTGTTATTTGTTAAAATTATAAATCTTAACTTCCAATCCGGAGCAAGCCAATCTTTATTGACCCGTTGCTCCCTCTGCCTATCTTTTCCCTGAGGCGGGAGAGGGAGGGGAGGAGAGGGGAAAAATAAATCTGTCCGGTGGGGTTTTGCCCTGGAACCCTAAACGTAGACAAAAGTGCAGTTTAACATAAATGTTTAATTGACCACTTATGTTGATAGTCTTAATTGTTCACAAGTGGACAAAACTATGCAGTAAAATGGTTTTTGGCCTTGTTCTAAATCAGGATAATCTGACTTCGATAATCATGTTTGAATGTGCAAACTAACTGCATCTTTTCTGTTTCCTTTCAAAATGAGTTGTTCTTACAATTTAAAGATTGCTAGCATGTTCTTTGAGATATATTTTAAGGTGGTTTTTTTTTCATCCAGCCCCTCCCTGTAAGGCAGATGTCACCTTAAGCTCAAAATCACACTTTTTATATCTTTTGATCAATAAAATTCCCCAATAATCAATTAGAAGTCCTGGGCTGCATAGTGAACTCAGTACATTGAGTCCACTAAGTTTGTTTTCCAAGGTATGTTTGTGCCCAATTGCTCTTTGATTCTTCTGGATTTGGCAGGTAGTAATAATGGTAGCACAAGTTTGTACTTCTATTTGTACAGTTTGCATTCTGTTCAAGTATGTACTGACAATGCACATTGGTTCCTTTGTCTCACACTTTGGATTTTAGCTCCCTAAAACATGTGACACTAGCAAGAGAATGACGGCAGTCGCTGTAATACAAAACCCTGCAACTTCATCTTCCACCTCTAAACAGCATCACCAAGTATCAGTCCATATACTTAAGTTTCATAATTCAGTGAAGGGAAAAGATGTGGTCAGTGAAATTTCCTATATTATACACACTAAAATAGCATAAACAGTAACTATAAAATTAACACTACTATAATGTCTTAATCAGCCATTCCACTTCATTGCTCAAGGAGTGGATCTGAGGATCACTGATACATATGAAGCTATGGAAAATACTGTATGTTATCTGTCCAGTGTGCTAGTAACTGTATCAAAAGAGAACAAAGTTTTACAGGTATGTCAGGTCATACAGAGGCTGGGCAATGCAGAAGTAACTGCATTGTGGAGTGACTATGAAAGCAGGTAAGTCATTACTGCACTGCGAGGAAATTATTTATATCAGTGTTTAACACTACACATTTTGCATACTGTTTTATTCATAAAAGCCAAAGACAGATAGAGATTTTTCTTGGTGCTTGCTTTTCCCCCAAAGTCAAGAGCAGCAGTCACTGGGCTTTGCTCTTTCTGTCCTTTTACTCTCCAACCCCCTAAGGCCTTGAGCAGCCAGAGCTCCAGTGCTGCATAGTGCCCTGCATAGTTACTAGGAATCCATTTACAACCATTTATGTGTTTTCTCAAGCCTTACCCTGTAGCTTCAGATTTAATTTCATCTCCTCAGAGTCTGAGCAGATTGTATTCCTGAAGTTACTTCTTTGGATGTATTTCTTTTCTCCGCAGTACTCCAAACAGACGCTGGTTAACAATCTTTTCAATTCTTCATTTGCTACTATAGGTCTAGAAAAAAAGAAATGTTTTTCTTCACTAGATACATATTTTACGGTCTCACAGACTCAACAAAATGAATCATCATCACCTAGGGCTACACTGGTCTTTACTTTGTCCTGGATACTGAAATAAGTATTTTCTATATTGAAAGGATAGGAAAGATACTGAAAATGTATCCTTCAGCTCAGAATACTTAAATCATCTTAGGGTTTGTCTTTTTTGTGTATTTTTGCTGGTGCTGGTTGGTTGGTTTGTATTCTTTCTATTCACTTGCAGGATGCAATTATTATAATTGAAACAGCATCACATTCAATTGCAGTCCAAAGTCATAATTTAAAGGATAAATAACCATATATGTTCAGGGGCGTCTTAGTGATGTTATAAAACTACAGTATTTCCATGTTGTAATCAGAGATGTCCTAGCAGAGAGTTGGGCAAGTCTCTCTCACCATGGGCTATTAAGAAACCACTGGAATGTGAAGTAACTCTTCTTGGAAAAGGAATTTAATAATACAGCTTTTATAATGCCAGGGAGTTGTCAAATCACTTAGAGACTGCATGCATTTTATTCCTTCTTCCAAGCTAAATATGTATTAGAAAAACAGTCACAAGACGGAGTTATTAATAAAAAACGTTCTGTTTCAAAGAAAAATTATTTTTGTAGCCAAAAAGATACAGCAGACTGGGTAATTTATCTCCTCGGCAAAATGTCAGTGTCACTCATTTCTTCTATTAAATATAAGATTTTACACCTGTTATTAAACATTCATAAATCTTGAATACCAGAACCTCCAAAAAGCATTTAATCCAGATACAACTTCCATTTTGTAACTGAACAGTAGCTTCCATCTCAAAAGAAATCTGATGTACTATGATAAACTTCCAGTTATGTTATCTATGCAATTTCTTTTGCAAAAACATCCAAGAAATAAAGCACTAACTACAGAAACAATTGTAGAAGGTATAGCCTGCGTTGTTGACCTTGAGCTTTCAGTAATTGCTTTACAAAGACACACCCCCATAACTGGTTTGTATTGCATTTCAGAGTCATATCATTGGATTTGCAAGATACGATCTTTGGTCTTGACTTTGATCCAGCTTACTCAGTTGACTACAGTAGAGTGGTCTTAAGATATGCTAACAAACAAAGATATGGGAAATTAAAATCCAGTACTGACTGTGACTTTGCTTCTCATTCTTGTGTAAATCATTTAATCAGCAATGTGAGCACGATACCTTCACTGCATTTTCCTCTTAGTTCAAATTTCTGTCAAAGCCTAAATTAATGTATTTTCCTTTGAATCTAGCAAGTGTTCCAGTTCCGGGTCCTTCAAGACCACACATCTGTGGTCATGTAAGCTAGTGATAAGAATCCTATGTTAACTTGGAATTTTCAAGAGTATAGAATTGGATGTCAATTTTCATGCATTTGCTTTAGAACTATTGGAAAATCTTAAGGCTTTGTAAGTTAAAACCAACTATTAAATTCCAGATGAAAAGACAGCACAGATAGTGCGCTGATAACACACTGCCACCAGAAAGCTCTCTTCATAAGTTACTCCTTCTTCTACACAGTCTCTTGAAAAATAATGAGGTGCTTAAGTGTCAGGAGTATAAAGATTACAGAAGATTAGAAAAATTAGATCCTTTGAAAATGAGAGAAATGGAACTACTTTATCTTACCAATTTATTGTGTCACATTACTCAACAGTATCAGAAACTCATAGTTAGAAAAACTGTAATGAACATAGCAAAATCCATGACAAAAAGAAAACAATATGGGAATTAAAATGACTCAAATCCCGCATCCCTATCCCTACAAAATTTAACGGAGCTGTTGTCTTTTTCCTGTGAAACACTAGCTCCATTCCTAATGTTGATTCCCATGTGCTCAGCTGGGTTATAAATTGATAATATTTCAACACCTGTTTCAACTTAAATTAGACATTTTAAGGCCATTGACTTCACTGGAACTGAAGACACAAGTTTATGTGCTTCTCCACTACTGACATGCACTATTTAGCAATCTGCATTAACCTCTACAATTGCAGGACCAGAACTCTTACCAGTGACAAGAAAACAAGCGCATACATCACTGAAACTGCTTGCATGACTGACTGCCTCAGCAAAAATCTTTAGGTGGTAAAAAAGAGAAAGATGATTAATGATTATAGCAATCCTTGGTGCCAATCACTTACAATACAATACAATACAATACAATACAATACAATACAATAAAGGTGGTAAAGGAGAAAGGCATATTTACAGTGCCAAAATTTCTGTGTTGAAGGTGGGGGACTAGCTACCTATCAAAAAATGCTGTTCAGGTGCTTTAGAAAAGCACTAATCCTGCAAGACACCCAGAAAATCTAATCTCCTAACCTGAGTATCTCAATTAGATTCCTACTCTGTAGAAACAAACATCCTTCCTTCAAACCCTTGCTCCCTCACTCAATGTGCTGGCCCATGTAGTTGTTAAATTAAGTCTGTAACTAAATATATTTATTGTAAGCTACCTAACATGAAGCCATCGAGAGAGAAAACTAAGAAAATAGTTCAAGTGCTCTGGTTTTGCTTTTCAGTTAGAATAGGTTATTTTATCCCCATGCTCCAGACTTCTTCCCCTTGTATTCTAGAGATATTTCTTCACTTTAACATGTTTAGTTCCTGAGCTTTAAATAATGTTAAATCAGCCAAACTCTATATCAATTGATCTATTTGGCAGTTCAGAAACTTTGGCCAGCCAATTTTGTCTGACTAGTTCCGTTTAGTCCATTTCTCTTCTTTTCACATACTGGCTTCACTACAGGATTATGAATCAATCACTTTCCCAAAGTGATTTTTAGAATTATTTCAGGGGAAGTAAGCAATTGCAAAGGACGTTCCAAAGCACGTATTGCTCTTTTTCCTGCTTAGAAAAATAGTTAAATCTGAAGAAATTTTATTTTCTAGCTACCACTTTTTATATTTCTAGTATATTAATATACATATTTGTGGTGGGTTAACCTTGGCTAAGTGCCAGGTACCCACCAAGTTGCTCTATCACTCTCCCCCCCCTCTACACACACCTCCCTCAACACAACAAAGGGGGAAGAGAATACGATGGAATCAACTAGCGGGATATGATAAAGGCAGTTTAATAAGAAAGTTAGAAGCAAAGCGGTGCGCGCGAATCAAAGCAAAGCGAGATATTTCTATTTTAATCACTACTTCCCACAGCAGGCGATGTTCGGCCTCTCCCAGGAAGCAGGGCTCCAATACCCGTAGTGGTTGCTCGGGGGAGAAATGTCTTCTGACATGAATGCCCCCCCTCCTCCCCTTCTCCTCCAGCTTTTATACCTGAGCTGACGTCAGATGCTCTGGAATAGCTCTTTGGACAGTTTGGGGCAGCTGTCCTGACTGTGTCCCCTCCCAGGATCTTGTTCACCCCATCCCCCTGGTGCTGTGCCAGCCCTGCTCAGCAGCAGTCACAACACCGGTGTCTTATCAAGCTATGGGGACACTGACTCCTGCCCAGCCAAACCCAATACAATATTATATACAATACACACTAACATATGTGAATATATAATGATGATCCATATGATCCATTTTATGCTGAACAGTGCATTTGGGGTACAACTGTAGATAGGGAGAAGCCCAATCTGAGTATGTATTTAGAGCTAAGATTAACTTTGCATGGAACCAGGGTTTTGGTTGAAGCTTGTATCTAGTAAAACACTTTTCAGACTTCAGTATCATGAAGTTTCCCATTACCACTCAAGCTGAGCTAAAATTACCCAGAAACTCAGAGACTTGCTGCTTAAATATACAGAAGGTTCAATCAGATAAATTACTGAATCTCATGGTCTTACTTTTCTTGCACAGAGTATATTAGACTATTGCCTTTTATAATATTTAATTAAACAATTCTACAATTATCCTGAGCAAATATGTAAATACAACCACAGCTGCTTCATGCAGCGTTTTCCGATTTAGCATTCATTAAAAATTCTGCTAGACTGTGTAGCATATTAAATTCATTTTGCAAACTAGCAATTGTCTTACCTAAGAAAACTGTTCCTTATAATTAAAACATTTGCTCTTATTTGGCACTTTTCCCTCTGTAAGTTGAATTAAGAAGCTAAAAAAGGCTGGAGTATTGATAGGTCTGGTATCCAGGAGTGGAAGTATGCACTCAGGGATGGGTTGTGGCTTATTTCTCCCCGAAATGAGAAGGATATAATGAGCCATCAACAAAACTGTATCTCTAATCTCATCTAGGCAACAAATAATAGGCTTGTAAACTCACTGCTGCAAGATATTACTGGAACCAAGGCCTCAGTATGATATGCAGGGAGTGGTAACTTACATAGAAAATGAGTACTGTATATCCACAGTGGCATAATTTTAAGAAGGCCAACTATTTGGAAGGGATTCAAGCTCCATATCAGCGTGGTCTTGCCTGACACTATTACTGGGCCGAGATACATCTAGGATATTTAGGATTAATCTTGACGTTGTACTCAACCACACTGAACTCCCTTTCCACCTACATTCAGCAGAGACTATTGAGTACATCTATGCGGTATTTTGCTTCCTCTGACCCCACAAATCAGTGTACTTCAGGTATCCCTACAGAAAAGTAGCTATCTATCTCCTAAGCATCTATACACAAATTTGGTGTGTTCATCCCTGGACTCCTTGCTGCAGTACCCCTAAAATTCAACCTCCTAAGAGAATAGAGTGAATGGAAACAGATTTACATTCCACTAAAATCCAACATGTTTTCTACATGCGTGCTGAACTGCTGTCAATATCTGAGTCTTGAGGCTTATAAGTCAGATACTTGGCTTAAGAATAACCTTCCTTTTCCAAAAGACTAAGTTCCATAAATATCTAGCATAGTAAATACACTCATAGTACAATTTGATATAGCAATTGCCACTAGCAATCAGCAAACATAGTGCAGTCTTCTCCACTAACAGGATTAGCTGAAGTTAGATATATTAGAATTAACCTCAAGAACAACTAATTTCCACAAAGCAATGACACTGCAAAATAACATTTGGCTGGATGGTATGCTGGTATCAACAGCTTATTCCACGCTGCATCAACATCTCAAATTAGCACAGGCATCCAGGTTTCAAACGCTATCTTGATAGCTACATTTTTAAACTTTGAGCATTCAATGGAAAAGGCATGCAGACAGACAAAACACAACAGCATGTCCCACATCCGTCTGTAAAAAACATATTAAATATTCTAGGTGTGCAATGTTGGAAAATAAACTGAATTCCATAAATGCATATAAAAGGTTGGTGTGCTGTGTCTGAAGATCTTACCAGCATGTAGCCAACTCAGGATGGGCAACAAGATCTCAGGTTAGACCTAGAAAACAAGACTCCTAAGCAAACTAAAAGCTTTTCTTTCCTGTGGTATGTTTATGTAGACTGGTCCATGTTATAACAGCCTTTCGTACCCATAAAGCACAATTTAAGTCAAGAGAACTGAATTGTCACATGCAGAGATAGAGCTTTATAATATGTACTCACTGCCAGAAGACTGCAGCAACCTTTGTGGACCAGGCTGGCACTTAGAAGACTAATCAGGAGAGAAAATGCTAGAAAGTTTCTAAATAAATGATCCAAGTCGCATTAACTTACTATGAGAAATCACCTTGCATTGCTGTGGAGCAGATCTGCTTTTAATTCCAAAGTGTACTACACTTTTCTAACCGGTTTTAAACGGACCTATACTTTACACAAGACTACTGGTTCCTTATTTATACAGTGGCACCAGTGGCAAATAATTAAAGTGCAATTTTATGCTGAAAATGAGTACTGAAATACCTTCATGACAAAATTATTCTTCAGAGATGAAAAACCATTGTATGCCTTTAAAAAAATGTATTACTAGTAAATATTTTTATAAATAAACAGTAATTTAAGATACTATTTTAAGAAATGGATCTTATATGCATAAACTGTATTTTTTCCATTAAAGATAAGCATAACATTTTCACGCAGAAATGCAGTTTAGGAATTCTACTATTTTTCCTTCCTTTTACAGTACATATCTGAAAGCTAAAATAAAAGTGCAAACTACTACAACCATGAAATCATATATTGAAACTGCATCCTGAGCATCCTAAAGTGTTTGGTGGGTTCTGTTTGATACATAACATATTGTCAAGAGCACTCCCTGTTTTCATCACAATAGCTTTGTAGCTATTTAGGGAATTTAGTCACTTGAGCAAGTCTTTGCACATAAATAAAGACTGGGAGCATGAAAGAGAAAGCATTCTCAGGGCTTTTAAAAGAGATAGAGATTAAACAGAATGTATTTTTCCGCATTATGGGTTCTGTGTACTGAAAAACAGTGTTACGTTTTTCTTTAAATGCCAGAATTTGTGTTTGTCAAATGAGAAGGCAATACTAACATCTGAAAATCCTTTATTTTTTAAAACAGCCTGAAATGGTACACTTGTGAAACCACACAGGCAGTCACAAAAAAAGCAATCACTCAGAGGTTTCCTGTGTTCCAGTGCATGGCATTCATCCTGTAAATTATGAGGAGATAAAGAAAAAAAAATTATCATCTCTTTGGGAGCAGGTAAAAAGTGGAATTGCAGATCCCAATAGGATCTTTATCCCTCAATGAGAAAAGGACCATGGAAGAAGAGCTCATTGCAAAGTTAACAAACAAAAAAGAAATTATCCCTCAGTTCTGTGTAGCATTTTTAAATGTTCCAATGTTTTAAAGGTCACTGACAGTGGCTCTAGAAGCCTGCTCCACTTACTAGCCCTTACAAGAACAATCATTTTAGAGAGCTGATCTGAAACTTTGGGCCACCTAAATAATTTTTCATTTCTGAAAATATAGGCCACTGACATTTCACGTAAACAGTTATAGAGTTAAAATAGGAGAAATTTGGGGGGGGTTGGGGTACACGTATTTTCTCATCTTGGGATCCTTTGGAGTCCCAAATACTGACTAGCTGCCTATGGTAATAAATATAAACACAAATCAATATCATGGTATTTTGACCTTTATCTTATTTTATACATCTATATGCATGAGTGCCATTACTCCTAAATCTATAAAGAGGCCAACTACATAGGCAGCAACATTTTTACTTTTTTTTTTTCTTTAGCTTTAGTACACATCTTTGAATTTCTCTCCTAAAATGAGGTTTGGTTTCTGTACAGACTGACATTAGAGTGGAGAGCTGCTGGGTTAGCTTTCTCACTGCAATACTCTGGTTGTAAATAACTTGACTAAAAGTTGGAAAATTCACAAGATCAAAATCCAGTGTTGTAAAGCAACAGTTCTTGTGTTCTTTTCCCTTTCTTGTTTATCATCAGCTGTCACTGTCCACAGAGCACACGCTGCTGCTATTGCAGCCCAGCACATGCTGAAGCTGTGTTCTCCTCCCATAAGGTTCACTACAAACTGAACAAATTTTATTACAGCAAAGACCATTTGCTCAAGATAGAGAAATTACTTGAGCCTCCATCATATATTAAAATCACTTGAAGTCAGTGAAAAAAAAAAAATTGACAAATCTGGGCTTTGGATCACTCCGTCTAAGAAGCTTCCTTTTTATCTCTATTACACTCATTTTTCTCTCCTGGATTTTTTCCCATTCTTCTTTCTATGATACTTTATTATTTGGCAATCTCTATACTAATAAGAAAACTATTCAGCTATCTTCCTGCTAAAATAGTAAAATTACCAGATTTGTCCCTTTCTCAGGGTTAGTATTTGATTGTACACATTTATACACAACAGCCATGCTGCATGTTGCTCTCTTTAAATCTCAGTTCCTTGTATGAAGGCATATTCTTACAGGTGATATGACTCCGAAGTCAACTTGCGGTGTTATCAGATGGCATATATATATATCAAAGAACTCAATCAAGCTA
>WEIS01041942.1:0-17943 GCA_013389965.1 Todus mexicanus
CTTTGCTAGAGGTGTGCAGCCTTGACATAATGAAAACATTTCTGTTGGATCTATGTTCTTAAATTGGTCCCCATCACTGCATTCAAACATCTGCTCCCTGGGGAAGACCATTTGCTTCAATATTTTGATTTACAAATAGTACTGACATAAATAGACAGCAGCATCAGATCCAGCATCTTGAATGCACTTTCCAGTCTATGCATATCTTCAGGCTATCTATTAGGAAAAAAAGAAAAAAAGTGTTTCCAGTGAATTCACTTAGATGCTAAGTCATTTACATTCTCAGCCTTTTTAGCTATTGTTGTTACCAGGCACTTGTATAATGGCACAAAGAAGTAGTGTTCACTGCCTCCATGTTCACCCCAGCAGGTAGTCCAGTGGACTTGGGGACAGCAACTTAATGGGATCCCTTTGTTAAAATGGGCAGGTCATCTCTGAAATGGAGGATACCTTGATCTGTTTGGAGATGGAGGGTTTTATTTTTATGGGATAATACACGAAAAATGTTCCTGTGTCACATTGACATAATAGGCAAGTTTAAAAATCCTTGACTTGAAGATACATCAGGGGACTGATGCATCTAGCCACTCTAAGAGCAGCTGTGAGTCTGAGAGAGAGCCTACCTCTTGCTTTTTCTCTGTAACAGCACTGGGGCTATATTTTTATAATTATGAAAGGGGAGATNTCTGAAAGGGGAGCTAATTGAATGCTGAAGACCATTTGTGCAAGCTACTGCTGAAGTGAGATGATAAAAATTCATGAAAGGTCTGTTAGTCTAAAGCAAAGTGAAGGTGTCTGCTGTGCTTTACTGCAAGATGTCCCAGCAGACCTATGTTAAAGGTAGCTTGCAGAAGGGCCGGCCATCCTGTTGTGTTCTATCTTCTGTTTTATGGCACATAATCTTAAAGTCTTGCTTTCAGGTTCTCTTATTTTGTTTTTGTTCCTCCCCCACATCCCCGCCTTTGTTACAATTTCCCTGCTCAGGAAAGGTACTGATACAGGACACAGAGTAAAAATGAAAACGCAATGATCTGATAGGGTAAGGGATTTTGAAGTAGAATGCTTTGAAACGTTCTTTGATTAATACCCACTTAAGTCCAAAATCCAAGGGGCAGTTTAGATTGCTGACCTAGAGGTTAAATACTTCTTGAATTCCCTTTGATTATCCTCATTTCAAACAGTTCTGGTGATTGTCGGGGTCATTCCAGCAGCACAACCAGAAATTGCCAGATTTCATACTCCTATCTTAAAGCTCAGAACTAAGCTGGAAATCAAAGCAAGTCATTCTGGATTGTCCATGCTATTGAAAGTCTTTAGGATGATCAAGAAGTGATGCTGTTCATGGTGCCATCTTTAGTGAGTGTTTTACAACAGTAGAATCTCTTTGAGGAAGTTTATTGCGTATGTCCTGCTCAGGGTCTCAGCTCACCTGATAGAGGTGTAGGTATCTTGAAGGCTTTGAAGGACTGATAAGCAGAATGTGATTTTTCCTGTTTTGAGTTGGATCAGCTAGTCTCTTGTATATTTATATCTAGTTTTTCGTCTTCCGTGCTGCTTGTCTCAAAGTAGATGCTGTAAGCAGTAGTGAATGAATTTAGGATTAAGCTAAACCTAAGCTCTAGATTTTTGTCTTGATTACTTCCAACTGTGGAAGCCTCTATGTATCGGTAAGATACTGAGTACCTTGGTCTCTTAAGCTATAAAACATTTAGCACCTGTGGGGTTTAACAAAACGTGGCTATTTTTCTCTCTGGCACATGTTCTCAGTTGTATGAAAGGGTGAGAAATATCTCACGGTCTAGCCTAGACGTAGAAATAGGGCATGCATTTTCCATTGATGCTTAACTCTCTGTTCCGGCCCTCTAACTTCTTGCTACTTGTTTCTCAGATGAAGCTCCTGAACTGGAGACTCTGGGGCTATCTGTGGTGGACGTACCCACTGCAGAGGCATAGGGACTAACATCCTTGAGATCAGTTGCTAAATTCATTCACCTTAAAGGCAAAGTAAAAATGCTCTTTGTGTTAGGTTGTTTTGGGTGGGACTTTTTTCGTGTGTGGGTTGGTTGGTTGGTTTTGGTTTTGTTTGGTGTTATTTTTTCTGTTTTGTTTTGTTTGTTTGTTCCTGCAATGAGTTTTTAAACACCTCATTTAAATGCACTGCTTGGTAGGGTTTGGCACCCACAAGATTTGATGCACAAGGAGAAGCTGGTCTCCTGGACTCACCACGATATAACCCTACAGCCTCCCTCCACCCTGAGTCTTCTCATGCCATTTTCTGTAGTCACTTAGTTTCCCCCATATAACCACTATTGGCAGCATTATCACCTCTTACAGACAATAAAAAGAGGGAAGGACTGTGCCTGTGTCCAGCTTATGTGTTTTTGTCACCTCTGGGCAGATCTGTTTATGAATAGTATCACTGAACTCCCTATACCTTTTGCAGGAAGAAAGCATCAAACCCTGGGGTGTGGTTCTAGAAGCAGGCTCAGTGTGGTGTGTTGCTGTCTTCCAGTGTCATCCAGGGGCTGTCCAGGACAGAATTACTCATGTGGGTTTATGACAGTGTACATTTAGGAAACCTGAGCTAGACCCTATGAGAGATGTTCAAGCTAGATAGAATATCGCTGAGCTGGGCAGTGCTGAGAGTAGGAGACCTCATCGTGCTGGACTTCCTGCAGTCTCCACTTAGGCAACTGGATATTTCCTGTGGTCTCTGCTTGCAAATGCTCGCCTCTGCTTGGCAGGCTGTGTGGTGGAAGCTTGCTGCCTCTCAGGCTTCTTCCAAACCTCTGAGGTGTCAGATGGCAGCAATGCTAACAGTGAAGGGAAGGGTGTTAATCATGCTAATACCTACCTGATCTTTGTTTACACACCAGAGAGTTCCACATTTTGTCTCTGTAGACCAAGTGCATTGCATAGACATCAGTTATTTATGTCTCTGTATTCTTCTCATAAAGATCCCACCCTTTCATCCTATATTTTGGAAGCTCCCTGCATCCTTGTCTTAACACAAGGATTATGGGGACTTCTGAACAACATTTCCCTTCCTCTCCTTGCTCAGGGCTGTCCATATCCAATGCTCAATTTCCCACAAGTTAATGGTTTATGCAGCTCCTTTTCTCTCTCTGTGGGAGCCGTCATGTACCTTGTGATTTTCCTATAAACTTTCTAGGGATGGGGGACAGATATGAGAGAGAGTTGTCTTGGCCACCACTACCTGTCCTTTTCTTCTGCATGTAATTACAGAAGAAGCAGCTGTAACTTCTGCAAGTTGGGTGCAAACAGATCTGTGTTGCCCCTTTTTTCAAAGACAGCAAGCCAAGTGCTTGTGATCTGAGCAGAATAGCTTATTCTTCTCACCATCTTGAGCCAGGAAAACTTTTATGTATGTGTTTTCCTTCCAGGCTTCTTTGACAGACATGGCCCCTTGGGAGATGCTCTGATGCAGTGTACAACAATCTCCCTCTATTGATGGGCAGCTGAATGAGGGATCTGTTTTACTATTACTTATTTATTGAGCCACAGCAGAGTGCTGCCTACAAGCACAGAGCAGACTGTAGCATTGAGCAATGCAACTCACACCCACTCTGGATAATAAAACAATTTAGAGGTGCATTTAGTTTCCTTGCATTTAGTTTCTCTTCTGTTTTTGTTTGTTTGTTTGTTTTTGTTGTCGTTGTCATTTTTGGTTTGGTTTTGGTTTGGGTTTTTTTTATATACATGTGACTTAGCAAACAGTGTTCTGCTCCACAAACGGGAAATGGCAGGGAACATGTAGGGAGCAGCAAGTGCTGTGGCAGCAGTTACTGCCCCACTGCCACCCATCTTCATGTTCGGAGGAGAAAATCCTCTCCGCAACTTTTCCTTGACTCCCATTTGGATAGAGCATCCTTGTCACACCCTCAGAGCCATGTAGGGATGAGCAGAGCCTGGTTTGGAGATGGGAGGAAGGTGAGCATGTGAGGGGACTCTGTTGCACGTGGACAAAGGAGCAATGAATGACTGGTGAGATCCTGGTCTGCATCCACAAGCTTGGTCTGGCTCTGGCAGTCACCAGAGCAGGCTCTGACCTCTAAGAGACATCTCGTTCCTAAATCTCAAAGCAAGAAAGTGCGTTAATAATGTTTTGCCAACAGCTGATGGTGTAAACACAATGAAATGAGTGAGCTGCAGTTTAAGAGGGTGCTGTGGATGTGTTACCCTCTGTGGACTGGGTGTGGAGCAAACCCTGTAACTCTTACGAAGAGTTAATAGCAGGGTTTTTTTTCACAATTTCATTGCTGTTGATAGTCATCCTCCAGAGTCCCTCTGGATGCTGAAGATAACACATGCTGACTAAAGTTGCTGTGTGGATGACCTCTGAGAAAAGAGGTTCCATTTTCACATCACAGGCAATAAAAATCACCCTTGAAATTCCCACTTTGCAGAGTGCATGAGTAGAGAAGCTCGGGATGGGAATGGCTGCACAGAAAGTTACCCAGAGAAGGTGAGCTGGGAACTGGAGGAAGGGTCCCTGTGGGCTGCAGCGGCACCTCAGTCTGGGTGTGCTTTGTACAGTGTACAGTTTGAGTTGTCCCATTCCCCGTTCCTTAATTTCCTTTGGCAAATCTGAAATGTTTACGTATGTGTTTGTTATCTAAAGTTTATCTATTCCTGGCTGAGCAATTAATTGCTTCTTACCTGTAAACAATGAGTTTTCATTCCCTGCTCACCTCCCTGGTATGTGACAGATCTCTTAATGATAGTCCTTCTACTTATGGGTTGGGTGATTGCAGCTGACTAAGGTCTGGTTGAGGGAGCACTATGATATCATGGCTACACTGTAAGGCTTTGGCAGTGAGGAGAGGTATTCATACTCTTTCATTTCTGCATAGTTTAAAACTTTTTTTATTTTTTTTATTTAATGCTATAAATGCTATTTGAATATGAGGAAATAGCTCCTGCTCCAGCAGGGAAGCTTCCTCTACACAAACAGTAATCAGAAAAGATGCTGAACTTAAACCACATGAGATTTGCAATGATTGCCATTTCTCTGGGGCTGGTAAAGAGGAACTTGCCAAGAGTCACAGCTGGTGTGTCACCAGCAACAGTCCATTAAAATGTTGTTTGTTGCTTGGCTTGCATCCCTGGTGGGAAGAGGGACAGAGGAGCGGGCAGCTCTTGAGCACTGTGGTTCCTGGTTCCGTGCATCTGGCAGTGGTTGCTGATCCTGTCTCATCTAGGGTCTGACCCACTGCTGCTTGGGGATGGCAGTCTGAGGTCCTCAAAGGATTCAGCATCTGACCTATCTGTGACATCCACCGACCATGCTTAGATGTCAGCATTTATCCAGCATTGCTCTTTCTCCTCCACACCTTGCCTGGTGTCAGAGCTCTCTGTCTCTGTGGTGCCTCTTCATATTACTCTTTGCTTATTTAAAAAGGGGGAAGAAAGCCAGGTGGTGTCAGGCTCCAGTATGCATGCTGCCAATTCAACCTCTTACAACCCTACTCTCTAGTTTTTCATATGTGATAAAAGGGGAGTTGTTTGACTTACTGTACCTTTTTTTTTTTCAGAAATTTCTCATAAGTTTTTGCAAGAATATAGAGAATATTTGAAGAACCTCCACATTTTCTCCTTTAGAAGATGAAACCTTCACATTTTGTTTTTACTAAAAAGCATGAACACTTGACTTATTGCTAAAAAACAGATGGCAGAAGCTTGAGGGATAGCACACACACACAAAACATCTGCTATGCAAATAGTATTTAGAAAATTATGATATCAGAACCTGTTGCATTCTGAGGAGTGTAAATTGTGGCAATGTCTCTAACAAACAGTTTCCAGAAGGGGATCTAACCCCAGATTTGACTGCCTTGAAATGCCGGACCTGAATCTAGTTTTAGTGGATTGATAATGCTCTGCTACTTACCCTAGTGTTAATTGTTTGACATTAGTGGGAGATGGTCTGACTGAGGAAACTCCAGCCTTGAAGACCTTGGTCGGTCTATATGTTAGAGGCTTCTACAAGGATGATGCCTGAGTAGCAGTATTGGTCTGTCAAACAAGAATTTTAACCATTCAGTTGTGGACAAATTAGCACTGTAATTATGTAATTAAGTTTTTTGTGGTCCATTCAATCTTGATGACTCTGTAGGGACTGAGCTGGGATGGTGTGACCACCACGTGGGTAAAGGCCCTCTGGTGGCATTTTACTGGCAACACCTAAATGAGTGACTTTTTCTGGGAAAAGGTTTTGCATCTTTCCTACTATCCCGATCTGTCAATGTTAATCTTTACTATTCCAATCTTGGAAAAGACTTTCTTTTCTTTGAAGCTTGGCTTCCTCCTCCTGGCTGGGGGATTGGCTGTTCCTGCTATCAGCAGAGACTGGTGGGCAGCTGCCTTCCTCCTGCAGATGCTCAGGAGAGAAGCCATTGGACAGACCCCATATTCCTGGCTGAGACTGGAACATCATTTGTGATGTTTATTACTGATGGTGATATGCTGAATTTGTGCTGAGCACAGGATGGTTTCTTCACATCGCAGCAGTGCAACCGTTTTCAATGTTACCACTACGTGGTTATGTTTGGTTCAGCTTCCATGCTAAATCCAAGTGGTGCCTGTTCAGCCTCTAGCTTCAGCTAAACTCTGTGGTAAGTGAAATATCAGTGAAGATGTTTTTATATCTTGAAATACATATTTTTATATCTTGAAAGAGGGAAAAACATTGGTGCCTCTCTTGCTGAGCTCTTTATAAAACACAACTTCCTTGTTTGCCAACTTCATGGGAGCTGAAAGCTTTCTGAAACGTGTCATCCCTTCCACCCCCTTTATTTCTTCTTTTGTTCCTTGTTCCTCATCTTGCTTTTGGGCTGCCATGTAGGTTGCTCTCCAGTTCCTTTTTCTCCCAGTGTGGGCCTGCTGCCTGCACAACTAATCCACTGAGAATCCCTGGGTTTTGGTGTAATAGTCCAAGTCCTGTCTCTGTGTTCTGCTTTATCTTCATTATACGTTCTGTGCACAGAGAGGTGTTAATTTCTGAATACCATACTTTCCATAGTGACTGCTTAGCAGCCATCTCTTTAAGATCTTGAAGATACAAGGCCAGATGCTTTCATTTTTACTGGATAAGGAGTTGGCCTCTGAGGCTTATATGATCAGTTCCCAAGTATTAATAATTTACAGAAATATTTTGCCCTTTATATTCCAAGAAATAAGTTTATGAGGGCTACTTCAACAATAAATTATTTACAACAATTTTTATCCAAATTCTTTTCTATTCTTGAGCACTCATCTTAATATGTTGCATTTCTACCTTTTTTCCTCTCAGATTTTTTTTTTCTTTTGGTGTCTTTATAGATTTAGCATGACTATCCAAATAGAAAATCTCTTTCTAAATATCAGCATAATCACCCTTTACAAGCTTCAAAACTCTCTGGATCATGACACCGTCATACTGTGAAAATGGAAGTTTAAAATCATCCATTTCCTATGGTATATTATTTATTTGTCTCATAGGCGATTAACTACAGAAATTTGTATGAGTTTAACATAGCAAATGTCAGATGTTGTTTCCATTTCTGCTTTTGTTTTGCTTCATTGGCAAAATTTTATTGATTTCAGTGGTGGCAGATTAAACCCTGCATATGTTTCGTTTTCATGAGCCAGCAAAAATGTCTTTCCTCTTTACTGTGCCCATCTCCTTGAAATATTTCTAGGCGTCTTTACACAACGCTCCCACTCAAATTTAAATGTCTTCCAAGTCTCCTTCCTCTGCTCAAGTTGTCTAAATCCCCAAAAGTATTGGCTCAGACTGTGATATTAACCAGATTAAGTGTCCAGCTGCGTGGTAGAGAGACAACTTCTGTTTTCTAGAAGGTGAAATAAGGTATTGAATAAAGATGCTTTTCTGTGTCACCTGCATTTTTGAGGTCTCACTGTTAGGCATTTCACAGGCTTGCAAAGCAGCAGATAGCTAAATGGTATTAGCAACACAGAATAGGATGTGGAGAAACAAGTACAAGCTACTGACCTTTGGGTTTACCTGAACTATATCTGGAAGGAATGACCAGCAAAGCTACTCCGGTCTCTGGTGCCCCCCACCCTACACAACAGGAGCGGCTGATTTATAGGGGAGTTGGTAGGGTAACTGTGCTATGGGTTGCCAACATCTTGTGCATATTCTTGTACAAACCTCTGCCTTGACAGGTGGTACTGAGGTTTGTCTTGAAGCAAGAATTTATGTCTGTGAAGATCACAAACTCCTAAGACATGGATTTTGAATGGACTTTTAACTGTTAAAAGGACAATAATCTGAAATAACATAATGTCCATTTAATGTGCAGACATGTCCTGCTAACACTGAACATGCAGAGATACTAATTTCTTCATGCCCTTGTCTAATGTTCCTATCTTAATCTAGATGGACAGAAAAAGATTTATACTTCTAAGCTACTCTGTATTAATTGAAAACACTCTACTCTCCTGTCCTCCAAACACACTCTGCAGCTGCAGAGGAAATAGTCTCTGAAATGGGAGTGATACCACAATAAAACCTTGGATGAGGTCTTGGTAATGTTGGTGGACAAAGTACACTGTATGTGAATTAGAAGTGAGTCATAGTGCAATCTGATGAAGGTCTGGTTGAAGTTGGGGACCGCTGAGCGTCATCTGTCTGTGTTTTCTCCTTGAACGTGAAGGCAGGGTGAGAGTCAAGTGGGGATCCCCCTGGGAGGAGCAACAGTATCCTGTGGGTAAGGACATGTTCCTGCCACCAAAGGTTTGGTATTGGCTCCTGAAGGTACAAGGCAGGAGGAGATGTATGAAAATGTCCACTTCTGCCCTGACAGGTCAAAAACATTGGCAAAGAGTGTGGTGGCTGATCCACTTCCAAAGAGGCACATACAGATCTGTTTTCATCTGAGCAGTCTTAACTGGCTACTTGGTGTAAGCCTGGTTATAGACTGTATCTGCATTACGGAGTCCCTGTTGCTACAAGTGTGTTGATAAAGCCGTTGAAGTTGGGCATTTTGTCTGTGTGGCTACAGAAAGCTACAGTGACAAAAGCTGTAGTTGACACGTAGCTGCACAGGTAAATGCTTTTGTGCAGATAAAACATCTCCAGGATGTAAGAACAGCTGAGTTAAGATGACCTGATCGGGAGGGAGAGACACTCTGTATGTGCTGATGTTGTAAATGATGTCATTGCTGATTTTTACCAGCCTGGAGTATGGCTCACAGGTCACCTTAAGAAAGCAAATAGCTGTGCAGAATAGCTTAGAGTTTTTGAGTCATCCTGTGGAACATACACTTTGGTCCTAATAAACCGTGTTTATACCTTGTTGAAGCTCAACTTCTTTGGTTCTGATTCTATATAGGAATCGCAAACATTATTTTTAGACCCTCATGCTGAACAGAGTTGAGATGCCTTTTATCTGCTCAGTGACCAGTTGTGCTGGGGTCAGATTCTGCCTATGATTAGAAATACGTGATTTTAATAAAATATCTTGTTTTATCTAAGTTACCCTATTTTTGTTTCTCAGGTGTGATTTAACCTGTAATGTTCCTGTATTAAAGATGTTTTCCTGTGTTCCACCAAGACCAAATAATAATTTGGGAGACAGAGAGAAAGAAAGGTGGGGAGAAGCAGACATCTAAGTAAAACATATGTTGAAAGGGAAAAAAATCAGTCATTTTGGGTTCTTGGCCTGTGATTATTTCCACATGCCTGGACTGCATCGCTGTGCTGTGTGCCATTAATGTCATTAGATGGTTTATGCCAGAGTGGATTTTTTTGCATACGCTGATGAGATTACAGGATTGGGAGCCTGATGGGTAAATGTTGCCAGTGCTGTGTCAGCACCACAGGGATTCATGCTGCACATGGAGGTCTGCACCCTTCCAAACCCCTTCTAGTGCTGCATGTGTGGGCACTTGCACAGCCAGCCCAGCAGTCCCTGAAGTGCAGATAACTGCCTGGCTGGTTAACTAGCCCCTGGCAGCGGAGTTTGTCCTCAGCCCTTTTTAAGAAAAGCAAATGAGAAAACTGGCTAATCAAACCCCACCTTGTAAAAATAGATATTTTTAACTGGCACTTGGTGCTGGAAGAAGGCACGGTTAAAAATAAGCTTAATGTTCCTGTTCAAAGGTGCCTGGTTGTTGAGAAGAAATGCCAACCTTTCCCCCTTGTTTTTGTCAGGGGTGATTTGTGAGAACGTGAAACCTTGGGAGCCATCACCATTCGCTTTGGTTTCTGGTGAAAGGAAAAGAGATTTGATTGCTCCTTCCAGATGAAAATACAGAGGAATCTTCTAGGCCAGAAAACGTCTTTTTCCTTTTTCTTATCCTTTTTTTTATTGTTATTTGAGTGTGCCAGATTGGTCTGCTCTCTGCTCTCCAAGTGTGTGGGCGGCACAGAAGAGGATGCTGAGACAAAGAATGGGGGAGGGAGGAAGGAGAAGTGAAAAAGACCTTTGGATTGGAAGCATAGTGTATGGGAGGAAGAGAACGCAATGGCAGAGGCAGCGTTGTTTTGGTTTGCAAAAGTTTGCAGGAGATCAGAAGAAGCTGTGGTAGGTCAGAGACACTCAGTCTAGATGCTGTAGTGATGAATATATTAGCATAGTTTAGATCCCAGGCATACAGACATTTTCCTGAGTTTGGTAATTTTATGAAGCTCATGTTCTACGGATGTCTAATCCTTCCATCTGGAAATGGGGATGTGGAATGGAGGAGTGGCTGCAGGAGAACATGACCATTGCCCTGCTCAGTACAGTATTTGTATTTTCTGTTCTGCTTTGTGCTTTGATAAAGTAGGTCCAAAACAAGTGGCATTTTGTGAAGGTAAAGCTCTGATTTTCATAATGATTAAACCCTGTTTTCCTGAGCTGAAGAACCAAAACTCATTTTTCATTCCAAAAATAGTTGCCCCCAGTCTACTGCATCTGGCTTGTGATCTTTCGTGATACTTTTGTGAGACTGAGTTACATGCAAAATGTCTTTTAATTTGAGTAACAGAAGAAAGGAGTTAAAAGACAGAACAAGGGAGGAAGGGTAAATTTTAGATAAAGCTTGAAAAGCTACAGAGAGTGTCTAGGATGGAGAGGTACGAGACAGCAATATCTGGTGAGGGAGACCAGGAGACTGGAGAAGGGCGACCAACAGATGAACAGAGGGGATGGGAAAGTACCGCACATTTAACAGCCATTACATGATTTGTTTTGTATTTCCACCTACAAGATTCATCTTGCCTGGGCTGGAAAATTCACCCTTGCTGTGTGTTTTGCCTTTGGAGTATTTGACCTCCAGCTCCTTTGGTTCCTTAAAGTCTAATGTAGAAGAGCTTGCGAAAGCAGCCCTGTAAGGGCAAGTTTTGTAAATAAATCCCATTTCCTCCAGGATGGCCCTGTACCAGGAGGCAGGGAAATTTCGGTGTGAGAAGGGGTGCATGGGGAGTCAGTCCTGGGAGAGGGTCTGAGACTTTGCTCTGTGACCCCAGGAGCCTTTCCAAGCCCAGGCTGAAAGTTTGTGCTGGCACACGTAATGGGGGACATTTTCTCGTGCATGTGTGGTGTGATCCTGCCTGCCTAGAAGGTTTCTTTTGGACCCTTCTGCCCTTCACCACCCTCTCTCAAGGACTTTCAACAGGGTAGTAAAAAGGTGTTTCTCTGCTGGGCTAATATTTACATCACAAACATATGGTGCCTTTGCTTGGTTACAAACATCAGTGCACGCAAGTGAGAGGCTTTTCTCAGAAAGGGCGGGACGGGAAACACAGAGATTATTCTCTCCTATCACTGTATTTGCTGAGAAAAATCTTCAGAAATTAAACCTCTATGCCGAGGGAACATTATTAAGATTACAAAGTCAAGCTCTCAAAAGCTCTCACAAGCTGGAGTGGAAGCT
This sequence comes from Todus mexicanus, assembly GCA_013389965.1. NCBI lineage: Eukaryota > Metazoa > Chordata > Aves > Coraciiformes > Todidae > Todus > Todus mexicanus. The sequence goes on from WEIS01041942.1 coordinate 11,887, forward strand.
GTCTATCTAACCTTCATTTGTACCTTGGTGCCAGTGCTCTCTGATTACCTTGTTTACCTCTTTGGTTTCACAGAGCTCCTGCCTGTGCGCTTTGCAGAGGGCACTGAATGAACATTGTTAAAACAAATTCACCTGTTGCTTGTAAGAGCCTCATTCAGCTTTTTGCAAAAACTCAAAATATGCGTCTGTAGTTCAGGCAGAGAGGTATCGCCTCTTCCTACAGGGATATTGTGAAAACGAATGTAGTATTTGCTCAACAGTCACATGTTAATGGGAAAATGCCATAAAAATGCTGATGATTCCAGCTGGTGGTTTCATTTTTCGGTACAGCATTTGGCTGTTGCCTATGACCGAGTGTGAACAAGTTCCTTATATATAAAGTATATATATTGCGCAGTATTCCCTGTAGCTGTTCGGAAAAATACTATTCTTTTGTCAGTACAGGCTGTCATAGCATCTTATCACATGGCATGCTACTGTTCAAAGTTTCCAGACATTTAATATACAGAGAACTGGGCTTGAAATAACAGATTTCTTGGTCCGACTGTGCTGTCATTGTGTTGTGCTTCCAGTCAGAGTCAAAGCAAGGATATTCACATGAGACTAAAGAAAACCTTTGCTTGAAGGTAGAAACTTCAGTTTTCCTTCTGGTTCCTAATCTTGTTCTGAAAGCAAAAGTAGGTTTCATTGGGGTGAGTGTTACAAATCAGCATTTCTTTGATTTTTAATTTTTTTTATGACAATGTTGCTTCTAATGAGATGCTTTTATCTCCATTTTTCATTACATTTGGATAGGCCTAAGATTCTTTTGAATCTTCTTGTGCTTGAAGACTTAGTCTGAAATGGCAGTGAGAGGCTAAGCTATTAATGTTAATTTAGCATATAAATGAAGGTGAGGACTGGAGGTATTCAAAGGCGTAGTCGGTGTTGTGCACAGCATGATACTTACTCTCAGGAATAGGCATTTGGCCTATTCCAGGAGTTATTACCCCAAAGCAGGCACAGATTTCCTGTATCACCTAAACCCTAATTTTCAGAAATACTGTTTAGCCCAATGTCTTGCTTTATTGCAAGGCACATCTTATGTTGAATTCTGTCATTTTTGGTCTCTGCTACTTCGTGCGGTCCCCCAGGGTTTTCTCATTATTGACAAAATATACAAGGAGGAGGGGACACTCCTGGCTTTTGGGGCATTACTTTCTTTCCTGACACCTTCATGCACTGAGTCGCTGTCTTTGAAGATAAACCCAGCATCCAGTGGGGGTTTGTGAGCATTTTCATGCTGATGGAAAAATGTTGTGCAATTTGGCCTGAGGTAATTTCAGTTCCTTGCCTTGGAAATTCTTCTCCTTGATCAACCTCTTGCCCCTCTCCAGCACTGCTGCTCCCCTCTTCCACTCCGGCAGACGGTCATGCAGGAAGGTTATGATAAAATGCTGAGTGCTGGCAGGGTCAGAGTTAAACCTGAGATATCTGTGGCAGCTTCAGCTTTGCATGAACAGGGCTTGCAGTCTTTGAGCAGTGACATAAGACCTTGGGCTTTCCTGTCACTGCTGTGTCTCCTTCATGGAATCAATCCGTTTCCTGGACATCCATTATAACACCTTCCTGATGTCTTCATTGCCCTGACGAGGGGCAGCCTTTACCTCTGGGATGCTGTGGCTCCTGTCAGCAAAGCACATGCAACTGATGTCTCATTTACACTCAGTGTGAGGGGGATATTCAGCCTAAAGATTCTCCCTGTACTTAAATTCTCCTTCGTGCTCTGCCTGCAGAGTATTGTACTGAGATAACTGAGTGCCTGGGTTAGTGGTCACAGTGATATGTTTTGTAGGTATGAGTGGTGATTTTGATTTTAAGAATTCCAGCCAGAATTTTGCATTTTCCTTGACTTACACATTGAGATTTGGCATTCAGCCAAAGCAGCAGCTGTATAATAATGCTTAATAATGACATAACTTTTTATGTTCTCAAATGGCTGTATAAAAGTCAACTAATCAGCATACCTTTTGCTAGGGCAGTATCTCTATCTTTGCTTTACAGATGAAGAATTTAAAGTGGAGACATCTTTAGTCTAAGCTCCCTCCATTAATGGCAATAAATTAATATTTAAAAGATGCATAGAGTGCAAGATTTCCTAGCTCTGGTCCCTGTTTCTTGTGCACTAGAATATGCTGGTGGGACATTTTATCTTGAATGCCTTCCATTTGAGAACATTGTTTTCCCTCTGGAGTTTCAGTGGCAAAGGTTCCTGCAGGAAATCTGTTTTCTGTACAGGTGAAATTTCCTCTCTAATAGCAGTCAGAGATTCATGCAGAATGTGTTCCCCTAAATTCTTCCATTTTCCTAGATGATCTCCAGCTGTTTGCTGAGAGCTACTGTATTGAGTGGAAAAGGACAATTTCTAGTCAATCTGTTTGTTACCATAAAGTCAAGTGCAAGTGGTAATACAGAAATTGATAGCACATTTTTAAACATAAAAACCGTTAAGAGAAGATTCCCTGTCCCTGGCAAGTATCAGACTGATTTCCACAGTTCCCTCCTTTTCCTCATACTCATATTCAGGGATATGCAAAGAAACTTTTGGGACCATTCCTTGGTGGGATGTCTTTGCATGCAGCATCGTTCAAGTGGGTCCAACTCCAATCTAGAGTGATTTTATTGCTTCTTTTGTCTTGCCAATGAAGGGTAAACTCCAGTTCTTCATTGAGCCAAATCCAGTCTCAAAGGAGTTGTAGCTGCATGAGGCTAATGTGAACTGGAATTTAATTTTCCTGGCCTGGCCTGTGCATATGTATAATCTTATCCTTGATCTCTGTGAGATGGATTTTTTCATACTTCTTTCATATGTTTTGCCACCTTTTTCTGTGCCTCCTCCTGCACAAGGCATGGATCTGCAGAGCTGGCTTTTCCCACTCTGGTTTCCTGCAGGTACCTCTGCTGCTTTCTATCAGTTTGGGTGGCTGTTTGGCCATGTTGGGATGACTTTCTCCCAGACCACGGTGGGTCTCTAGCACCATCCTTGCTTACTGCTAGCCTTCCAACAAGGACACCAGGGAAGCAATGCAGATGCTCATGACCCCTTGATTCATATGCAAACATGCCCAATGTCCAGGGCTGGGGATTTTATCCCAGGGGATGAGGGGTGAGAGAGATGCCCCATTGTCTGCTCACGGCCTCTTGGGAAGATTCAAGGTTTTAGTCTAATACACAGCCTGATGACTGTGAAGCTATCTACAGCAGCCCTCTGCAGCCTCAGCATCCTATTGTTGTGGTTAAGTGTATTTAGCAAGATCAGACACTGCCTCAAAATACTCCTGCAGCAGATTCCTCCTGGCTTGGACAGCAGCTCTGCTACTTGGCCGGAGTTTGCTGGATACTGTTCACAAATGGGAATGGATTTAGGGGTTGGGTTTCTGTTGGGTCTAGCTCTAATACCTTTGTCAGTGATATGGAAGGGAGCACAAATGGTGATGATATTGATTTTTATACTTGATGCCAAAATGGGAGGCCGTGCCTGTATTGGCAAGGGCAGAGAAATACTCCAAGGGGACCTAGAGGGTATTGGCAAGGGCAGAGAAATACTCCAAGGGGACCTAGAGGGTATTGGCAGGGAGATTTGTAAAATAGGAACAGAGTTGTCATAGGTTTTCTCTATGTCTAGAGGAAAATCAGAAGCATGAAAGACTGAAGAGGAATTTGGAAAAGGGTAAAGTCTGAAATGGACTTGGAGGTGATAAGAACAAATCAGGAATGAGTTCCAACGTGACATGGCTGTGAAAGGAAGATGTGCCATATGGCAAACAATCCTCCAGGGATTACCATGGAACAGAGTGGACAGGCTCTTTGACCATCACGGATGGCTCCGTGGGGCTGTGTCCCTCAGGAGGAGCTCTGCAGCAGTGAGTGAAGTTCAGGAGTGAGGTGCTGGATTTTTTCTGAAAAAAAATTGCAAATTTTAAATCAATTGAAATTGTTTATCATTTTCTTCCAAAGAGGATGACTCATTCTGGCAGTCTGCCCTCTCCACCCTCCTCCTCAGACAAACAAACAAAGACACTAAATTGCAAAAAAAGAAAATAGTCTGAAAAGATAACAATTCAAAATTTTCCTTTTGATATATTCAAAACAAAGGGTTTAATGGTTTTTTAAAGACATAATTTCAGAGCTGGATTCAATGACCATAACTTGAAAAAATGAGGTAAAAATAACTCCAAAAATAAAATGCTTCATTTTGAGTTAAAGAAACATTTTGTTCAGTGAGACGCACAAAGCATTCAGTTTTGGGCCAACATGAAATGATATTTTTTTTCTAGCAATCTCTTGGTTGAGGCAGTGAACCAAGAAGTCAATTATTCACAGAGCTGTAGCAAGATGAAGGTAAGGATGGAAAGCAGAGATGAGATGAGAAGCTGAGGGAGAAAATTTGTGGTTGAATGTCCAAGTCAATCTTCATCCCTCTGAGTGAAGGGTGGTAGTTGATGGTGTAAGCGCACGGACCCCTTGCTGTCAGCCCAAGTGGATGGGCTGCCTGCCAGCAGATGAAGCTGGCAATGTCCCTGTGGCATTCGTGAGTCCCTAGCGACACAGGAGCAGAGTGGGATGCTGTGATGGGTTGGTGTGACCCAAGAGATGTCTTATACCCATTGGAGTGTGAGGGCCACGTTGCAGTAATCCTGGGGATGCGTCCTCACCCTGCACCGCTGCTGCTGTAAATGCAGCATCGTCTGAGAAGGGAGGGGAAAAAATATAGAAGGAAAAAAAAAAGAAGAAAAGGAAGAGTCTTCTGCCAAGAAGCTGCCGTAAGCTCTGCGGAGTGTGACTTTGGGCCGGGAGGAGTGGAGCACTGCCTGCGTGCTGCTCAGCTAGGGAAGAACTGCTGCTTGGCTCTGGGGTCCGGGTGCGAGTCTCCTCGGCTGGGCAGGCGGGAGCCAGTGGGTGAGCCAGCGGTGGTGCCAGGCTGCTGCTGGGGGGCTTGGGAGAGGCTCCTCGCGTGGGCTGGAAGTGCTGGGCACAGCTTTCCTCGCACACGCAGCGTTAGTGCAAACACCCTGACTGTGCTTTTTGGCTTGGGTTTTTTTTTTGCACTGTTTCTTTTTTTTTCTTTCTTTCTTTTTTTTTTTTTCTTTTCCAGAAGTGCTGAGACCTCAGCACCCAACCATCCTAAGCAATAATCCTTACAACACAGGCAAGAGAAAATCTTATCTCCCATTTTTCCAGTGACAGAGTCGAGGCAGTGGGATGGCAGGATTTGCCCAGCACCATGGTAAGAGTTGGGAGGCAGAGCTGCGCTCGCAGCTGTGTAAGTTGGACTCCCGCTCCTTTGCAGAGTGAAGAGCGGCTGCGGTGTAGCATAAAGATGCGTGAGCTAGTTTTAAACCAGCCAGCTGCGATATAGCGTGGCTGGCTGTGGCAGCTCGGTGCCTGTTGTGTTGATTTACCCTTAGAGCAGCGGACAGGAGATGTGCAGGGAGGTGTGCGTGTGGGCAGGGGCGTGCGGTGCTGGAGACGGGGAGGAGGCAAGGAGCGAGCTCCTCCACAAACCGCGGGGTGCAGGGGGCAAACTGAGGGACCAACCCTGGCTGCGGTACCCTGTGCACCTCCCGACACCGCCCTCGGCATCCCCCTGCTTTTAATAACGCTGGCCATTAGCCATCGGCAGAGGTAATGAGCTGGAGAGCAGGAAGCATTTTGTATGTGGGCTGAGCGTGCAAGCCGCGCACAAAAGAGTTTGGGGGGGTGTGTGTGTGTTAATGTTTTTATTATTACAGTACGTGGTGATCCGTTCTGCGTTTCAAGCACTTTTTTTTTTTTGCTATTAAATAATTAATAATTAACCAGCAAAGGCCATTTGAAGACTCTGATGCGGTGATGCCTGGTAATAATTTATTTTCGGTTTCTTTCCTACCATTCTAATTCGTTCCAGGAATTTTCGCTAACGATACCAAAAGCGAAAGTTTGAAATGGCCATACAGCCGTGCGATTTTCTAAATGAGTTGTCACGTTTTTATCAGTGGAGTTGGCAGCGCCTCCTGCTTTGTTCCCAGCGTTGCCGGG
>WEIS01041942.1:18435-30180 GCA_013389965.1 Todus mexicanus
GGGCGGTGCAGCGCCGGGGATGCGGGCGCTGCTCGGCTCGTCCTCCCGGAGCATCCCCCTCTCGCTGTCGCTGGCACACCCGGGGATAAGGGACAAATATCAGCCTGTGCAGCGCTGCCGGCTGCGCCGAGAGGTGTCGGGGCAAGAAGAAAGTAACGGTGTGTGCGCGGCGGCTCCCCCCGCGGAGAAAATCACCTCCGTGCTGCTGGTGGTTCCTGCCAGGGAGCTTAGCGGGCTCTCGGAACGGTCACCTTGGCTTTGCTTTGCAGCAGCAGTTTCTTCTTAATATCAGTTCTGCTTTATTTCGGTTTGAATTGATACGGCTTGGAATGAACGCCCGGTTTCAGACGAAGCTAAAGGCGTTGAGTGCAGCGTGTGCTGCCTGTGCTTGCTGGGCAAATGGAAAGTGGGGAGAGGAGAGAGCTGGAAAGGGACTGGAAGATCCTGCCCAGGCCAACACTAAAGCAGAATTTAAATTTATAGACAACGTCTGATACTGGCCATGTCCCTGTCTGTGCAAACCTCATGCCACAAACACCTCTGTGAGAATATTGCACTCCGTAATATTAAGCTTACCTATTGCTCTAAAGCGCTCTGTTTAACTTTGGATGTAGTAAATGTGCTGCATGTTCATTGTGATAGAAATATATTTTCAGAGGCACTTCCTTGTTGCAATAGTAAATACGGGTATGAAACATGCAGGTGAAGCGTCGCGTGGGCTTAAAGTATCTCATACCCTTTCTGGGAATACAGATGCATGAGGTATATATGCTTAGGCTGTGAATACTCCCGTTACAGTCCTGATTCTTATCATATTTTCCACCAAGCCCAAACTGTATAGTTGAAAGAACAAATGGACATAGTTAGGAAGTAGATGATTTTCTCCCTGAATATATTTAGCAAGCATGTCTCAGAGTATTGAAATTTTTATTTGTCCATCATTTGTATTCTAAAGTTCCCGTGGCTTGACCTTATTTCTTCTCTGATCTCATAATATATGTGCAACATGCAGAATAGTGGTACTATTGGGTCAATGTGAAAAAAGAGCTCTGACTGTTGTCTTGTGATTTTAAGTGCCTTTTCCTCTTTGAAGCATTATTTGAATGAATTTGAAAAGAAATGGATGGGAAAGAATAATAGCTATCTGTGTTTCCTGTGTGTGCCAGAGACTTGGCATTCCTGCTGGGGCTGTCCCCTGCCTGTAGCCGACAGCACGCTGCACAGGAACCCTGTAACTTCTGCCTTTCAGCAATTCTACTCCAGCGAGCACGCTTCTATTTAATTTTTATTTTGTAGGGAAAGGGAGACTAATGAGGAGATGCGGGTAATTAACTTGGAGGGGGTATAGGCTGTGTTATATTCAGAGGTGATGCAGTGCTGTGTTTAGCACAGCAATGCTTTAAAGAAAAAAAAATGGGACATGCATTATATTAAAAAATGAATAAAACGTTGTGGACCTAAGCACGTTTAACAAAGATAGACTACATCTGCGCTTGTGGTTCATTTGTGGCTACTGTTCTTCCAGTTCCGTCTTTCTGTTGAATATTTCTGTTTCAGATGTGTCTCAGAATAGCAGGGGAAGGAGAACTGAAACCGTATCCATTTATTGGAAGGGTAATTGAAAATTAGTGTAACGATACTGAAAGGAGTTGTATTGACAGCCCTGAGGGTTTACAGAAAGCACAGGTAAAGCATAAATTCATGTCCTCCAGACATTTCTGGTTTCCTCTTCTTGTTGCAAGGATGGGCTGGGATTTTCACAAGCACCAAAGTAGTTTGCCCTCGCTGAAAATTAGCTCAGATGGGGAGATACTGCACAGCCTGGCTGCCTGTGGCTCTGCTGAACCAGTCCTGGGGCGGCAGCCAGCTTTCCCGAGACACGTTCCCAGAGCGGTGCGCTGGGTCCCTGCCTCTTCTGGGTCCTGCCGTGACCTTGGTGGGTTCGGAATAGTAAGTTAAGATACAGAGTCCTGAAGCGGATCACAAGGGAGGCACCCTTTCAAAAAGGCATAGAATCAGTGTGGTGATGTTTAAAAGCTGTGGGTAAGGACAGAGGTTTATCGTAGTCAAGTGCCGCCATACACAGACTGTTAGGATGAGGAACACCTGGCATCATTTTACCTTCTTTCACCCACAAATCCGCTTTCAAGCAGGAAAGTGAAGTCACACAGCATTCCTGCTGGGCAGAGGATTCTCAGCATCCTTTTGCACAAGGAAAGCCATGGGTGGGCAACGCTTCATGCTCGGGGATGTGTGGTTGGTGGTGGTGATGCTGGATGTCCTTGCACCTGCACTGCTGCTTATGTCTATTGTGTGAAGTCCTGCAGGCTGGGGCTGTGCAGATCCTATTTGAGCCATATGGTGAAGTAAACACATGCTCGCATGGGGAAGCATCTCCTTGGGTGAAAATGCTGCTTTCCCAGTGATACGGTGGCAATGCAGGAGAGCCCCGTTAGTCTGTCCTAATGGTGGAGTTGGTCAGTGCTGAATGGGTCCTGAGTCACCTGAAGGAAAGTTTCCCATCTGATGGGACTAGGAGGAAAGGTAAGCTTTGAACTAGGGTCACTGAAGCATCAGCTGCCTGATTTTGCCAGGAGAGACCCATCTCCAACTTCATTCTTCACTAGCAAACAAACCCCAATGGGCTTGTGACATCAAAGGCAGCACCTTTGTTTTTGAAAGGAGACATGTGAGATGGCTTGACATGTTGGGACATGAGAGTTGGTCAGTCCTCTCTGAAATGGTGTGCAGTGCTGAAGGGCGCTCATGCGGTCTCCATCCGCATCCCTGTGCTTGGCACTTTGACAGTCTCTGCTTCTCTTCCCCATTCCCTCTCCCTTTCCCATTGCCATCCACAGGAGTCCTTGTGTGCAAAGAGAAGAAAAGTCTAAATAGGAAGTTCAAAGGTAGCACAACCTTGATAGACAGGATGCTTACTTGCTATTTTAAAAGTAATATCTATGTGTGCAGTTTTTATCACAGGAAATGTTAATATGGTTGATTGTATGTTATCTTACTGCATATATTGGTTCATCCGAGGCTGGTTTCTTTAAAAATGACTGCAGTACTATGGTGTTCCTGTAACATTGGCAGAGTTTACAGTAGACTACTTGCTAGCTAATCATGCTTTAAACATATCTCTAGTAGATGCATGTGTTGTAATATGTATGTTCTTGTTATTCATTTGATTCAACTGTCACCTGCTGTAGTAGTTTTTAATTCCTCCTTCTAGCTATGAGTGAGGTATTATTTGCAGAAGATCCTGTTCTTAATTTTAGGGGGCCAAATCCAGGAATTTGTCTGAGGAAAAAACCACCTGAGTAATTTTTGTTTCTATTTTACTTCGAAGCAAACTAACACAAAGTGATGGTTTAGCCAAGGAAGCTGCTGTGCTGTGCTGGGGGAGGGATTTAGTGTATGTAGACGTGCCGAGGTTAGTGATTAACATGCACACGTCTCTTCAGAAGGGTTTTGACTAGCTAGAGTGGATTAATTCACGTGCAAGGGATATGTGAGTCTGTGCGTACCTGCATGTTTACCCAGTAACGATCCCTCCTACAAGTCATAATTACTAATTAGTCCCTCATTGCAGGGCTTTGTTTTAATTTTGCTTTAATTACTCACATTACAGGCATTCATCAGTGTTTTATGGTGGAATAATTTTACGAGGAGCAGGGAAAGCGGTATCTTGTGCCACATTTTCCAAACTGTAATTGTATGGCATCGATGTAATTGCAGAGAAGTCCCTAATGAGAGTGCATTGGCTTTCTAGCATGTGATATGAAACAGATATGAGATTTTCGGTTTAAACAGCTGAGTTTTTAAGCTGCTTCCGGGTGATGCTTTAAATTGTGCATAAAATAAAAATAATGTGTGTCTTTGTGTGATGTATATAGAGGCTCATGAAAGTATTGTGCATGGCCAGACTTCCCCTTGCTGTCTGTACGTGGGCCCTGTGAGCAATGCAGCCACAGCTGCGTGACTGTGCTGCAAAAAAGGAAGGAAGCAAGCAGGAGTTGCGGTATGGAAGGGCTCCATCCATGCTGCATGGCAATAGGCTTTTGGGTGGCTGGCTGGGTTCACTTCTCATTTCACCGGAATCTTATTTTCTATACTTTCCTTTACCTGGCTGGCCATTTATTCCTCTGCAAAAGAGATATGAAGCACTGGCATTGTCTTCATCTGCCTTTTTGTTCTTCCAGAGAACAACTTCTGGATTTTACTCACATGTGTTGGTGGGAGGTACAGGGTATTCAGGTGCTGTGTAGAAGCCCTCAGCCTGAGCAAAAGCTGCTGAGCTGCTTTGGGGAGCAGCAGACACTGGAGACCATTTCCCTGGTGTAAAATAGCTGCCGTATAAAAACTTTGTTTACTGTTACTTTGCACAATAGAGCTCTATTTTTAGCTTTCTCTTAATTCCTTGTAGTGTAGTGAACGGTATATTGATACGCAAGCGCTAAAATCAGCTGTACACTTTCTTTCCCTCTGTATGTTTATTTCCTATACTACAATAACCATTCCAAATACCACATTTCACCGTTGCAGTTAGCATGACTAAATAGGATTATACTCGAGTGCACACTGCTGTACACACCTTCAAGTAATTTCCATCTTCTTATACCTAATTCAGACCGCAAATATCCCAGTAGTAGTAAGAAATAATAGCAAAAAAATAAAGGCCTGACAACATCAATCATTAGTGAGATTTCTTTGCAAATTCATATTAATTTGTATTCTTATAATCTCTGAGTTGTTGCCTAGATTTTGGGGTAATTTTTCATTTGATGGGGTGACCGGTGATGAGATCAGCCTCACTAGGGGGTTAACATTTCCCATATTCTGCAAACAGTTACTTGGTGAGAACTAATAGGGAACTGGGGAGATAAGGCTCTTCCTAAACTCACTCTACTTTCAGCACGATTGGTACATAACCCTGAAAGGGAATGAGTTTGTGTGTGTATGAGAAATTAATCCTGCTCAGGGTTGGATTAACTGGTGCAGAAGACCCTGGGCAGGATGCCAAACCAGTGTTGGCATTTGCTAAAAGTGGGGCTCCCAGAGATTATTTTGATTTGTGCCTCTGACCTATAGGTCACTTGCTGATGTACGATGCTGGCTGATAGTAAAACGTATTGACTGCTCACAACACTTCTGAAAACGAAATGTGTAGTGCCTCCGTATATATTTTATTGTCAACCACACTTATGCTTGAAAACTGCTCTATTTATCATGAAAAGCAAATGAGTTTTTCATTAGTTGTGTTAGTGTTTGACCGTAGGGGTCTTGCTACAAGTGGTGAGAGTAGAGAGCATCCCCATTCTCATTTGTTCTTTGCTTTCATGGCATTTTCCTGTTAACTTTTCTGTGTTAAATTGGTGCTCTGTTCTGCTGGAACCTAGGGACTGAATGGTGTTTGTTAGATTTTGTCTTATTTGTCTCCTCTTTGACTGATCCTTTCCCTCCTTGATGTGGAATCATTCTTACCTCTGATCCTTCTTCACCTCTTCCTTACTTCTGTTTTCTTAAGAATTATGGGTGATGTGTTTAGCTATCATTCAATTAATTTAGATGTAGCGAGTGTCCCTTCAGGAAGGTTTGTAGGATCCCCTGGCATGTCCTAGGGAATCATTTGTATGTTTAATCAAAACAAGTACTTCTACAGCCAGAAGATTCATATTGTTAATAGTATAAAATAAATTTGCTAACTAAATACAATGACCATTGCTGACATCTAGCAGGAATTAAGAAGATGCAGCCTCTAGACATATAATCTCAAAATTGATAGGGCTGCTTTCTTTTTATTAAAGAATTTGACATTAATGATACCCATATATGCAGAGGATTGCACTGAGATCAATGTAAGGAAAGGATTAATCTTAAAGGAAAGGGAGTTTCCTGGAAAGTGAAAGCAAAGCAAAGTATTGATCCCAATTGATTACCCTCGGGAATCAGCAGGGATTACTGATTGCACAGCTGGGTACAGAGCTGGAGGTCAGGAGAGATCTTGCCTCCCAGAGGCTGAATAAGAGCATGGCTGCCAGCCACGAGCCTCACATATGAGTGCTCCTGGTCAGAGCATATGCTGCAGCCCTGTGTATCACTCTGCTTTGCTCATGGGTTGATTCCTATTAGTGGTTTTGTCTTTATTTTCCTTCCCGTCTATCTCCTCTCAATCAATACTTTGCTTTGAAAACATACTTACCTGAGTGAAGTGGTCCAGAATGAGTCAAAGCCTCCTTTTCTGTAGCGCTTTTCAAGTTAGTCTCACCGGTATTTCTGTTCCTTGACTCTGTCCTTGATTGTCTCTTGGAGGGATACTGTAATTCATTGCCATTAAAAATAACATTCAAGAGGACTGTAGCTGATGGAGCTGGTGAGAGGTGTCCTTTTGTTTATCAGAGATTTACTGTGAGTCTGACAGTACAGCAAAGGGGAGAGAGAGGTGATAATTGATTGGATGCATGGATATTTTTTTTCCTGTTAAAAATGTTGATAGCACTTTTACAATATATATATCGGAATAGTTGCAATAAAAGCCATATATATTAATGCACGTGATACAGATAGAATGTAAATAGTGTGTTCCTGGTTGCCTTCTCTGCAACTCCCAGTGTCAGCAGAAATCTGCAGTTCTTGCCCTCTCCATCAAGTTAAAATCACTTTTTTAGGAGAAGTGTTTGTGATAAACCAAGGCGACCTGCTGTGAAAATCAGCTCTTTTTTCTGTTTGGTCTTTTGTTTGTGGTTCAATTTACGTCCTTTTTTGCATATACTAGTGAATGCATCCTGATACAGAGTGGGGAAGCGTGGGGGTGGGGTGTCAAGTAACATTAAGTAGCCATGGTCGGAATTTGTCCTGCCACATCATACCTAATAGAGCAGCTCTGCACAGGGGCTGTGTGAAGCTGGTCCATGCATGGTTACCTACTCAGACATGCTGGTTTAGTTCCCAGGGCTCAAGAAGTTGATCACAGCAGGGTTTGTCGATGAAGCCTGGAGAACAGAGAAGGATCCAACACTTGTCCCAAGCCAGATGGATGTGTAGTGACCTCTATAAAATTTGCCTGTATAGGAGAGACAGGTCCCATCTTTGACTGCCTTTGGAGAGAGATCCTTATGGATTGAAGCACACAGAGCCCTTACAAGAAAGTGCCCACAACTAGCTTGCAAATGGCTCAGTGTTTCTGAAAACGGTGTTTAAGTGTCTCTGCAGGTGAAGTCTCAGGTTGCTTGCTTCAATTTCATGAACCTTTCCCTGGCTGACACTGACATTTTCTCAGTGCTACTCCTTGCTGTGCAGCCATGTGGCACCGTGTGGATACAACGTTGGAAGTTTTTGGCCAATAGCCAGTGAAACAGCAACTCCTGTGAAATACCAGGGCAGGACTGAAAATGTATTTGTCAAGGAACTGTGAGGCTTGTGGCCTGACTTAAACAGAGCTCAGGCATTGAGGCTGCAACCTTGAATGCAGTGCCCATTAAACTGGGAGGCAGTTTGAGGGAAACACGTATCTGTGTTTGAGTTGCACCTTTGCAGGTCTGGAGGTTGTGGATTTTATTTATTTTTTTTTTACATGGCTCAGAGTGCTGCAAGAGCATACTCTTCTCCTGTTACCTGTGGTGCTTCCTAGCAACTGAGCCCTTTGCTTGTTTTGCAAGGTTCAAGTGATTCTCAGGCTACTGCAAGTCCCAGACGTGTTATCAGCCAGAGGGAAGCTGCGTAGCCTCAAGGAGAGTGGATGGGTTTGAGCCTGGGAGACCTTTCCTGCCTGTGGAGGGGAGGTTTCCACCTGCAAACCAAGGATGTGGAAGGTGCTGTGCTACCCCTGCTTGCAAGTGTAGAGGGGAAACTGAGCCATAAACCACCCTGTGGCAGACAAAGAAGCCATTTTAATTCCAGTCTGTTGGAAGCACCATATGGAAAAGAAAATGTGATCAGTATAAAAAGAAATGTTTATGTTTCTAGGAGCAGAGACCTCCCAAATAATTAACATCACTTGACAAACTGCTGTTTAAAATGCAAGTGGTTTAAGTGCTGTAGCTCAACAGGCATTTGTCACAACTCTGGCGTAAATGTGATACGTACTGTGGGGTTGGTTGCCGCTGTAAAGTAAAAAAGATTTCCAGTAAACATCTTTTGCTTAAGGAAAGCGTCTCCATGATTTTACTTTTTCTTGCTTGGGAAAGCTAAATGTTATAAAACTGAACAAATGGCAACTTGGTAGCAAAGGCATTTAAGATATGGTTCTGGAATGAAATAAATTCTAGATTTTAGTTTCTGTTGCAAAGATCAGGCTTTTGCTCAGAAGCGAGAGGGACAGAAATGTTTCATTGGCTTTAGCTTTGGGGAGGAGCAGAGAGAAGGGAAAAGGATGTTTGAGGAAGAGTTTTAGAAACTACAACTTGAGTTTTGTTCTGCCTATCTCTAATATTCACTGACTCATCTAAAAGTACTTTAAATAAAAACTTAATTTTCTCTAGGGCTGTTGGGAGACTGACTGGAGATGTAAGGATTGTTAAGAATTGATATTTTTCAAAGGTTGAAAAATAGCAATTTACAGAGACTGAAATAAAAAAAAAGTTAAAAGAAAAAAGTCTCTCTCGAGGATAGAAATATATGGATGCCTATAATGTGCTAAAGCATTCCACATCAAAATTACTTCTATCTTTGCCCACCAAACAAAATCAGATTATCAAATATGAAATAGAGCCTTAAAAAATATAATTCCTTTTACAAAGTCATTATTGATGTTGTGAATTTCATGCAAGTTGGAAAATTGCTCAGTTTTCTGGTTATCCTAAACTAGTTCAATGCAACCCTCTGATTTTTCATCGCCAAAGGGAAAGGATACATCACTCATGCTGCCTTGGTTTCTGATTATGAGAGATGCTAAATATTTAGAAGAAATAGAGCTGGAGCTGCCGCATGATAGGAGTTGCAGTCCTTCCATTCTTAATCCTTCTGTCCATCAGTGGCTTTGCAAAATTAGCTGAAGAAACCTTGATCAAGCACATGGCTGTGATAAGGTTGCTGGACAGCCTGCCTCCTTTTTGTCCAGCCCAAGGCTCTATTGCTTGAACAAGGGTGGATGATTCAGTAGCTAGATGTTGTGTCTCTGTATCTCATCACTTGGATTTTGGATGGTTGCTGACCATAAAATTATCTTGCTCTCCATGGCCTATGCTATTGTGTGCATGGTTTCTAGCAGTCAGGCTTACATTGAAAAGTGGGCAAGGCTATCTTTGGGGTGGAGTAGAAGATCTTGCGTATGTTAGAAGTGAATTTCTGAAATGGAGATGCAGCGATTACAGCTCCTTGTATCATTCCTAGGTAGATGTGCAATGGCATTTATCATACAAAGGGTAAAACATTCAGGCTATCTGTTCCCATGGTAGAAAGGATAAAATGCAGAGAAATAACTTTCAAATGTTCCACACAGATTTGAAAGAGTGCTAGAGCCATTCAGTGTGTTTGGAAGAGATGACTGCAGTTCTTACAGTGCTCTTCACCAGAGATCTGGTAGCCTCAACCATTTTGCTGGAAGATATTTCTATCCCATTATCTGTATAGTAACCACCTGAGCCTTCTTCACCCACTTGTGAGTTATCCCATGAAGACCTTTCTGCTCTGAACACTCATACAGCAAAGCTGTTCTCTGGGGACACCAGATCATGCCTCATCCCAAGCTGATTGCAGCTGCAGGCTGACCAGTGTACAGGCAACTGCTTGAAGGAGATTGAGAAATTCTTTAGCATGTGTTAACTGGAATCTTTTGAGATTCATTGGCTATATATGCATGACAATACACACTTTCCCTCTTCTCCTAGTCCTGTGCTTTGAGAAATCTATGCTTGAACCCTGATTGACAGACTTTATCCATTTTGTCTTTAGTGTGTGGCAGAAGCAGTAGTTTTATGACACGTAAGTACCTGGTACAACTGGCTCAGTTGATGGGGAGGTGGGTGTAGTATTGTGTGGGCAGCTGTAACAAAGTGTAAATGTGGACAAGTCACCTTAAATAACTTCAGTCTTTCAGGGAAGTGATTTTTGCAGTGCATGCTTTTGGGGAAGAAGCAAATATTGATAGCAAACTGCTTTGTGCAGCTTCAGTTTGATGACAAGTATTTCGTGGTTTTCCTCTATGTGTTGTATTTACAGCAGTAGGTTCAGATTATGCAATGATGTCTGCTTTTGGGTGCAGAAAACTAATCAGGGAAATGCTTCATGGCTCAGAGGTCTGGATTTGCAGACTCCAGTTCAACAGCTGTATTTCTCTGTGCTGTCAGGAAGGAGCATCTGTCACGGATGCAGTGTGGTCCTTATTATATTATAATTTAGAGCTGTGTCATAGAGAAACAGGTGCAATTATATACTAAAAATAACAATAATCCAGTGGTCTTTGTTATCAGAAGAAATGCTCTGTAGCTGAACAAGGACTAAAGGATTTTCCACAATTTTTCAAGCCACGAAGAGTGAGGAGTATGGATCAACATACTGACCTCCACACTTCATTGCTCCTTGCTGTTCAAAAATAGTGTAGGTGTCTTTCCACCAGAGGAATAAAGCACCCTGATCCCTTTAGGCTTATTCCCCATTTGCACATGACCTTCAAGGCAATCACATTATGAACGTGGCTGTGTCGGGAACAATGCTCTGAATCACTTGGCTTCATTTTCTTTCAACTCTTATCAATACCCAAATATGCAATAATGCCCTTTGCATGAATTTTAAAACAGTGCGTTGTTCCTATTTCTAGCTGCCTTGCATTTCTAGCACATCTCTCTTCCTTTAGCTATTTAGAAATGCAGTCATCATTATATCTTCATGGTGTTCCTCCCAAGTCACTTGGTGGGTGGTAGCCCACCTTCAGGAAATGGTAGCTGGTCATCTGAGTGGCGGAAGATCATGTGAGTAAGTCTGCAGCAGTGTAAAGTTGCTGAAGACTGAACTACTGGGAAATTTTCTCTGCATAGCTTGCACACATCGATGTTAACACCATTTCCAAACTAGGGGAGGTGAAGTTTGCTTGGCATGTCTCTCAAGAAACACTGGGCCAATCTCCTCTACAAAATGGCTTGAGGGGTTGACTCTGTTACCCAAGTCATAAGAAAATAATCTTGAAAGTTTATGTGAGTTCTATAAGGGCTTACAATGAAAGGGCTTTGAGCTTCTAGTTAGAAGAGTACTTTTTGCCTGTGCGAATTGAAGAAGACTGAAGTTCTTTTGTGTGCTGTTACAATGACAGAAGAGGTATGGAATTGCCTCCTACTGTCCTCTGGTGCAAGGAATTGCATCAGCTGTGGGTATTGAACACCACATGTCCTGACAGATGCATTCAAATCAACTGAAACTCAGATAAAACACATTATTACTTGTAAAGTCATCTTACTCTCATTTGTTTGCAGTTTCTTTTCTTATGCAGACTGTAAAAACATTTTTGGGCACGACCCGTCTCTTCTTTGTATCTTTGTAAGATTCAGCGTGAGGGATTGGTTAGAAGGCAGGATGACTTTTAAATAAATAAAACTTCTGCATGCTCTGTGTGCCTCTTCAGGCAATAAGAATTCAACACCCTTGGTCTTTTACTGGCTGACCTGTTGCAACAGAGGCTAAGGAAAGTAAGTTCCTGTATGGGCTACTCCAGCAGCTGTTTATAGCAAATGTTCAGTAATAACTTCATGGGTCTGGCATGGGAATTGCTAGGAAAGGATGATGGAATAGTATTCACACTTTTTTTTTTTTTTT
>WEIS01041942.1:35202-53239 GCA_013389965.1 Todus mexicanus
GGGGGCGGGGCGGGGGGGAAGGGCTGCTCACCCTCACTCTTCTTACCCAGCAGACAGGAGCATATGGCTGCTTACTTATGCTCTTGCTGTTCTTATGTGCTTAGAGGACTTATGATCTGCAGGGGCTCGGAAGGATTTGCACAGTGGGAGGATGAGGAGGGAGCTTGCAAAGGCTGGGCTGCACCCACAGGTAGTGGAGTTGTGCTGGATGTCCTGTGGCCGTCCTCCATGGTGTGCCACGTGTGTGACTAAATTGCTGAAAATGGCTGTGAGAGGTGTTGAGTAAATGATGCGTCATTAGGGGCCAAGAGCTGGTTAATGATTACATGACAGCATTACTGGAGATGTGAAGTTTAAAGATTAATTTATAAAGGGAGGGAGTTTCTTCTCGACAGCCTTCTGTGCGTATAGAAATACATATTCACACACTTCTGGTATCTTTTCTTCACAAAAAAAGGGACATGATTAGCCACTTCCATGGTGCTTGGTATTTTTAAGTGCTTGCAGTGCCATCAGCTGGCTTGTTCCTCCTGAAGATGGTGTGTGTGTGTGGGTTTTCTCCCCAGCTCAGTCCTGCCCTGCTGCCCTCTACATCCGCCTCTCCTTCATTTCAAGGGTTTTCCTCACTTTCCTTTCTACATCTGGCAGAGTCTCCTCTAGGATCTGCCCAGGAGCATCTGCTCATCTTTCTCAGGTTAATATCAACCACAAACATGAATTCAGCCATATCCTTGCTGCAGTTAGTCAATTAACAGATTCACCTCTCCTCTGTAGTACTGAAATCTCCTGACCTACTCCCTACCACCCAGCAGTCAGTTTTGAAAGGCGGATCCATTGTGGATCATCTTGTAATCAACTCAGCTTCGATTGCCCAGTTTTTATACTGGGCGGGGCGGGGGGAGGGAAGCTTCTGACAGATGTGTGTAAAACCACCTGTATTTCAGATCTGTTACTTTAAACACAGCTTTTCTTTTTGGTCTTTAAAAAAAAATAATAGCACAATTTCAAGCCCTACTGTGACTGGTATTATCTCCTTTCATGTGCATGTGGTCTGTCTGCACCTGCCTCTTGTCTCGTAGCTTGCAATTTAAATGGAAAATCTTACACTATGTGCGAACCTACTCTCTTGATACATCTTGTCACTGCTAAAATAGCACAGATGAAAATAAGTTACGTTTTGGCTTTAACTTGTTTTGGAGTCTTGGATGGGAGTGCTAGATCTGACCTGCTGGCTGTGATCCACCTTGTAGATATGTCCCTAATTCACTAAAGTTTAACCCAAGATATTCCATAGCTTCAGGTGTTCTGAATTTAATGCTTCAGAATTAACCCTCTGCATTGCTATCATTGAATGCGCCAACACCTGCAAAGCTATAGTCTGTCTTTGTGTAAGAGCAAAACTTTCATCTTACAGTGCCAAGATGAGTAGTTGACCGTGGTAATAGCAAATTTGACAGGGTCATTATCATTGTAACAGGCACAGAGAGAGTTGAATATGGACAAGAGATGCAGGATTACTTATTCTTTCAAGAACAGCAAACGTGTTTTTGAAGGCAGGGAAGAAACTCTTGGTTTAAATTTGCATTAATTTTTGGTTCTCTTTCTTCTGTGCACATGCCCTGGGTCAGGCTACATGTGAGAAAATAAGGTTTGCAGCCCCTTTTCATTTTCCACTGGTGTTAAGCTAATAATTATTTTTAGTAAACGCTTCCTCAAAGTGCACTTTTAAGAGTTCATTTGCAAAGCCAGGCAAAATAAATTCTTTATGGTTTTCTCCTTTTGAACTTGATTGACAAATATAAAGGATCAGTGTAACTTGTTACACTGTATTTCACTGATAACTCTTGGGAGTATGGGACCACCTCAGAAAGCGATAAGCCTTATAAGCATTCATCTCATTTTATTCTTGTGACTTTTATTACAAGATACCAGTTTGCCTAGTCCTGATGTGTTGTCACAACTTCTGTCTGTCAGGGGGAAGTTGTGTTATGTTGTGGAATGGAAACCGTGCAGTGACCTTGAATGCGCTCTCACATTTCATCTTTCTTTCAAATACTTGTTTGCAATTTTTATTTCAAGCAATTACTTCACCCTTGTTAGGTGGCTGATAAGTTAGGTTGCAGCAGAGGAGAAGTCTGGGGCAGACTCCGAGTTAATGGTTGCTATGAAATCAGGAGATCTTTTGTCGATTTTGCTAGCTGAAGCACTGGCTTTGGGAGATTCACTCAATTTAGATATAACATAAAGAAAAAAATATTGAAACCTACTGCAAGGGCCCCAGCTGTAGTATACCAGTATTGTTGGTAGCAAAGGTGGAGAGTGTCAACATGTGTAGTAGTTTAAATAAGGGGATAGGAGAAGACTGGAGTCCATGTCCAATGTCCAACCCTGTGAGAACAAAAACTTTAAGCAGATTATTTATTTAATTTTTATCTGGCCGAGCAAGGACAGCAATATATTTCACCAGCTTCTGTTGCTATAGTGTCCTTTTCCTTGTTTAAGTCCAGTCTTCGCTGTTTGTGTTGCCATCTGATGTTGTACGGTTTCTCCTCCTTTTGGAGTGGACATGCTGTCCTGAAATAGTTGAGCAAAGACTTTTGTATTTGACCCATTGATTTGTAACTTCAAGTATTGGTAAAGTACAAATACCCATTATTAGACTGTTGCACTTTTAAAAAAATTAAAACCTTTTCTGGTCCTTGTCCAAGCACGTTCATCATGCAGGAGCCATTGCTCTGTAAGAGCGTTTGGGAAAAAGGAGGTCTTCTCCCCATTTGTGTTATTCACCTGTGAAAGCTGATCCTCACGTGGTTTCTTCCATTCCCATAGAGCATGGTTGCCCTGTGTTTCAACTGTCTGCATGGAGGACACTCGTCCTGCAGGCACTGGTCTGACATAGGGTTGACCCATTCTCACACAGAGGTGCTGGACTGTCGCAGCAAATAAGCGTTCCTTTGACATCCTTCCCATGGGGTCAGGCAGGACCCTGCAGCTCCATGACACTGCTCCAGCAGGTGCTCTGGACATATGTGATGTTGTTACCAGAACCTATTTTGAAAGCTGTGGGCAGTTTTGGCAACTCCATTACCACATTTTAAAAGGGCATGATGTCCTGTGGAGAGGTGCGGCAGCACTTATCGCATCAAGGTATCTGGTAAAATTAAAGCACTGAGCTATGTAAACAGATTAAAATGTGTGTGCCTTTGTGCTGACCAAATTTGTTTTGGTGAGTGACTGCTAGCAAAAAGTTTGAGCTACAAGATTAAAAATTTTGTATGCATATACGCTGGTAGCTTCTTCTCTTTCACATACATGCACTCCTAGAAACTATCAGAGAGGTATTGAAAAAAAACAAGACTGGAAATAACAAGCAAAGGAGTTTTTCATATCTTTCTATGGATCCCTTGACTTTAAGTTATCTCAACCAACTGTTTATATCCCTCAATATGTGTCTTATTTTAGAAATGACTCCGATTTCATATATGTCTTAGAGAAGATGAAAAAATAAGGGATGGAAGCTTTTACACTAGATATTTATTTTTAGTTAGTCTACCTGTAAAAAAGAGGTATAGCAGAATCAGAGAGCCAGCTAAGAGATAAGAAATGAGGAGATCCAGCAGCCTGAAAAACTTCTACCAAAAAGAGGTCAGGATGGTTTACTTTGGCCGTCTATCAATGGTCTTGTCCATACAGGCCAGCATGACCCAGCTGGGGAGGTGGAGAGGAGCAAGGTTAAGTCAGCCACTTTTGCTGGCTCTGGTTCACAACAATTTGTGATGGTGAACAGCATCACATTTGCAGTAATAAAGGAAATACTTCTTTGCAAAATACCATTAAGCCTGAGGAACTCATCAGTAAGATATCACTAAAGCTAAGGGCTTAACTGGGTTTCAGAGGGAACCTATCCTTTGGGACAGTCTCTAATTAAACGGGTCTTAGGAGGTAACCTCAGAAGGTTCTCTTTGTGGGATTACTGCAGCTTATGTTGTCTTCTGACCACCCAATCTGGGCTGTGGGGAGAGGCAGGGTGCACTGCCCTGGGTCAGTGGTGCACCCAAAGGGAAAAGGTCAGGCCTGACCTTCCCCGTGTCAAGCTCCGCCTTCCATCCAGTCTGTTCCTCCTGGTGGTCTCCCTTTCTGACCTGCCTGCTCAGGTGAACCTCTACTTTTTCTTGGTACTCTGCACCTTATTTCTCTTCCTCCTTGTCTGAGGAACAGGAGAAGGAATATGACACATATTCCACGTAATTTTTAACATCTAGTAACTCTCAGTTGGTTCATCCCTCTCTTAAAGCATTAATGAAAGTGTTTAAAGGTAATAGCCCAGTTTGGCTGGCCTCCCTGCTCTGTTCTGAAGGGATAGCACTGTTGCTGAAAGTGTAAGATAAAAAACCAGCAAGGAGGTGAGAGGAGAAGGCTGGAGTGACTGATTGTTGAATTAAAATGTTCTCATCAGAAACCAGGATTTTAAGTTCTCTTGGTAGTTATTCAAGCTCACTCTGGTGATGGGTAGCTACAACTTCATGTAGCAACAAGCTAAAACTACCACAAGGGCTAGCGGGAATAGGGCCTAGGCTTTTTAGTACGAAGTCAAGAGTTACATTAGGGTTGTAAGCATTATTTTGTAATAGCTATATACAGACATAACTGTCAGCAATTAATTTGCATGAAGAGTGTATATAAATAGTTTCTACAGTTTGCATGTTAGAAGAATAAGGGCTTTAACCATACTGTTTAGTCATGCGTCTGTACAGCATAAACTGGCACATTGTTAAGATCATGTTTGTGTTTGTTGCATCCCTGAGTCTATCATGGAACAGTCCTTTATTCTGTTGATCCTGTTTCCAAATCTGTGAGTATTTCCTCCCAAACATATGTGTATAATGCACTGTGTATGTGCACACAAGGAAAAGGAAGCAGATGACTTGTGTTCAGATGGTTTTGTGCTTGAACTGTTGCAGGCTCCTCATTGAAAAAAACCTCACGCATCCATTTGTTCATGAACAAAGCTGCTGTTGAGTGTGTTGATAGTGCATTGACTCTTTGTAGGGCCTTGGTTAGAGGAAGATCTAATCTCCTCCCTGCTTCATAGCCTTTCTCTCTCTTAGCTTTCCTTGCTGTAATCATACTGTGCTGATCAGTGCCTTCATTACAAGTGGAATCTCACCTGAAGTTCCCATCAGTGGAGGAGAGAGGAAAATAGATGTTGATGTTTGGTGGAGGGATCCAGGTGGGTCATTGCTGAGTGGTGCTTGAGTTTCAATTATCAATGTATATGTATGAGCTGGTACAGCACAGATAGATAGGACAGCATCCAAAGACACATTGAGGCAAGGACTGATGGAGCTGCTGTTGCAAAGGAGGAGTGAGAGAAATGGTCAGGTTGTGTGGGAGTTCTCTGAAAGTGAAGATTTTTCCCCAAGTGTGACAGCTTTGATACAGGAACTTCACACGTGCTTTGCTCCAGTTTTGGAATCAATTCTTACCTTCTCTTCTGATGTGTGGCCTCAGAGTGGCCTGTGATTTTGGTGCTAAGCTGTGGCCTCCACATCATGTTCTATACTATCAAACTGTCTGAATGGGAGCCTTCAGTATCTTAGCATTTTTATTGTTCAAGGTGCTCTAGAAACCCTTAGTGATTTACAGAGTGGAGATTTGAGTAACTTTTATTTTGATCTGTAGCTTTCCTCTGAAATACCCCTGCTGTTTTTGATATGGAAAGTTTTTTATGTATTACTCACAGCAGATTTGACAGCTTTTTTTCCCTGTTCTGCTTTCAGATTCCATAGGTGGGTCATTTTCAGCTTCCTCCCACCGATGCCACCACAAGCAGAAGCACTGTATCCCCATCCCACAGTGTGGAGCTTTGTCCATCAGTCCTCTGCTTTTCCATCCTCATACGAAGGGATCCCAGATCATCATGGACACGACGCACAAGGCAGTGAAGCGCCAGGCTAGTTTCTGCAATGCCATTACCTTCAGCAACAGGCCCATTGTTATTTATGAACAAGTCAGGCTTAAGGTGAGTAAAGAATACCTTCGCTTATTGCCATGGGAGCTGCTGTGAATGAATGTTGGGGTGTACCGGGCCTTGGTGCTTGCACTAGGTCCTTAGCCCTTCCTTGAAAAGCATGGTAATCAGAACTTGGCCTTAAAGATCTGCAATCGTTGTTGGTATGTCTGCATTTTTCACTGTAGTTCTTGGAGCCATTGATACAAACCGCTGTAGAAACTGAGAACAAAAGGGAAATCCATGGTCCAAAAGAAATTATCTTGATATTAGACAATGAACAACAGGTTAAGCTTCAATTTCTTAGAAAACAGCAAGAATAAAGGGCTGTATTGGCCAGTCCAAAAGGCAGCAGCCTCAGTATCTAACTAACATGTCCTCCAGGGTTTGCGTGTATCCTACAAAAGAGTTTTACTGGGCAAGTTGAGAGAAGTGAGGAGTTAACGCATTGAGTTCCATAACCAGCGCTTTTCTTCCTGTAAACAAGGCAGCAATCAGGGCTGGTCTCGTGGAAGTGGGAGTCAGCCTCCCCACCACCACCAGGTAAGAGGTGAAAAGGACCTGGAAGTGAAGGTGCTTGCTCATGTGCTTGTCAGGGAAGATAAAAGGGTTTGGCTGAAAGGATGAAAGAAGCAGTCAGTGTGGTCACAGATGCCATCTAAGAAAAGGATCTTTCTGGTGGTCTGCTGACTGCTTTGTTGAATCGGTCACCTGATAGCATTAAGGTCAGAGGGGAGAACACTGCAGTCATCACATTTTTGTTGCTAGCAGAGACTAATTTCACTTGTTTTGTGTCTGTGGTAGCCAGGAGGATGGAGATGGTACCCTTCATGCTGCATCTGGTGTGGGAAGTTCAGCTCCTTCTGCCTCCATGTGCACTGAGAGCTGCTTCCCAATGAATAAATTCAGCAGTTTCCTTTAGGAACTGAAGCACCTTTTAGGCTCTCAGCACCTTGAAGGAGCTCGAGGCCCTTTAAACTTGATCCACAAATATGTTCCAATCTTTATGCCCTCTAGGTTGTGGGACTGCATTTTTCCATTCTTAGTTGATTTTATGCCTTGCATTGGCACAAAGTAGGTCATCTTCTTTGGCAACTTTAGTTTGTGGCACACATGGAACATCTGCGTGCACATCCTTCGTTTACATGTGAGGAGTTTTCCAGGAGGTTTATCTGTGCATAGCTACTGAGTTTGAATGATCCTGCTCTTGCCTATTGCTAGAGGCCCCAGAGTGCTGAGACTTACAGCAGTGTATCACCCTTCCCTTTACAGCAAAGAAGCAAAAAATGAGGAAGATGCTTCCTTTTGAAAATACAGAGAGATTTCAGTCTCAGGCCCATAGGTATAAAATTCCTCATGCAGGTTTGTTACATTTCTAGCAGAGCTCTTACTGCTCCCTTTTAGGCTGGAAACCCAGCAAGACTCCCTCACACAGCCTAATGCGATTTTTTTCCATCTGGGCCAGCAGTTAGGCCAAGCAACTGCAAAAAAAAACATTTGGGAGGAGATGAAAGCAGCATTTTGTTTTTGAAAACACCATCAAAGATTTGAGTGGGTTTAGTGGTTTAAGCAAAGGTTCTGGGTTTTTTCTTCCTCATTCTGAAACAATGCAGCTATCTCTGGAAATTCATACTTGTATATCACAGTATGTATTAGGATTTTAGCTTGCATAACGTATGTGAAAAAATACGCATGCAAATCTCCACAAGGGATTTACAAGCCAAGCTCCTACTGAGCCCAATGAGAAGGTCTCACAGGAGTAATCAACAGGCTTCAGCATAACTTGTACTCTAGGGATGGATGGAAATGTGGGAACATCTTTGCTTTTCTGATAAGTTCATCCTTCAATTACTTTGTTACTGTGTGTGCCTGTGGAAAATTGTGTTTTAAACCTTCTTACCAGTTAAAGACTATGAACCCAATCATTTAGGTTCTATAAATCCTAAGGTCCCTTTGGAAAACTACAGGAAAGAAGTCAGGAGATTTCATTCTGTTTATTAGGTATTGTATCTCAAGTTTTATTCTTGGATTTCTTTGCAGCTTTGAGAATGCCGTCAAGCAGCCGGATTTCCTCTTTCTTTGCCTCCCAAGATATGTCACAGTGTGGTTTCTTCCACATAATTGAGGGCACTGCTAGGGAGTGGAGTGGTGTTGCCAAAGGTTGTATCAGGCATAAGGCAGTAAAGAGATGGAGCCTGAATCTGTGGAAGCAGCCATGGCTTAGCAGTTTAGATGTAGATTGTATCTTTTCTTCCCCTTCTGGTACCCAGTAGACCTCCCAAGCTTTCCTACTAGCTAGCGGCTGCTGAAGAGAGAATTTGGTGTGTCATTAACCATTGCCATTTTTAGCAAAAGTGTGTACCCTTTGTCCAGCTGTGTATAATTCTTGGCAAGCTTTTTACTAGATTTTAATTTGTATATTAGTTTGCCTGTGGTTAGACTGTATTTAGAACTGTTTATAGGTGCTGATTAATACATGGAACATGTGCGACCTTGATTACCATATGAATATTTGCTTCATGCAGCCTATGATTGCTGTGAAGTATTGGCAAGAGACTGTGAAAAACTAAATTGTGAAAATAACAATGAGGCCATATTTATCTCATACCCAAAAGCTTTTAGGGTTTGCAGTAAGTTTGCTGCAATAAATAATCCAGGCTGCTTCTTGGAGTGTGTGTGTATTCACCATTTTGTCACATTCATACCCCATCTACCCGCCTTCCACTGGGACATCCACAATCCCATCCTATCCTGGTCAGGCATATAAAATAGCAAATCTGCTTCAGTCCTTTTTAGTGTCACCTCAGTGTCCATCCCACAGGCAGGAGCTTCCCATGGTTCCTGGAACTGACATCGGTGCTCAGGTGTTTCATGTAAGCAGTTCAGGTGCTTGGCTGGCCTGAGTAGGGATAAAGAGCAGCATTTGCTTAACTGAGGAACTAACTTTTTTTTCCTGAAGCTCTGAGTTATCTTCTCTGAGCCTTTAATTATAAAACAGAAATCTCTAGGCTTTGAACAATGCCTTTGTTGTGAGATTGTTGTGCTCCCAAGGGCACACGTTCCAGACTTGTCTTGGAGAGGAACATGTGAAAGAAAAATGCAGTATTTACAAATGTGATTAGAAGAGAATTCCAAAGTCCACAGAAAATGTCTTGGAGAGTCCCGTGGTCAAAATCTTGTGCGTCCAAGCTGGGACGTGAGGGGCCGCTGTTAGGCTTTTGAGGACAAAGTCGTGCAGTCCCGGAAAGTTCAGTCTCTGGCATTGCCACTCATCTGAGCTGTTAGCACTTTGGCAGACCAAGAAATTACAGTAAAGTAGCAAGTTTTGTGTGACATCTGTTAGGTGGTATCTATCCATGTTTCTACTCTTCTGCTATAGCTAAGAATGAAATTGGTTGAGGCTGCCAACATGTTGATGGAAGAGGGCTATCTTAAATGCTCTCATGTTTGCTACAGGTTCAGTGTATGAACAGAAACACCAATTATGTGTAAAATGGCATATGGGAACTGTCCTGACCCTGCATCAGGATTGGCATCCTTAGGTCTTTCATTTCATAGGCTGTGTGCTGACAGGCTGAATCCCTTTGAGAGGAATATTTCCCAGCAGGTTTGTACTCAAACAACAGAATGAGAGAAAAAGTTCTCCAAGGGCATCATCTGTATCTAGGGACTGTATTAAATCTGGAAAACTCCTTGTTTCCATGGGAAGAAAGAGACCTTGTAACAGGGTGGTGTTTTGGATATGTTGCTCATGTTTAGGATCTGCGGCGTGCTCCCTTCAGATTCCCGTCAGTCCAGGGCCCAGTTCTTGTGAGAAGTAACCAATGACTCTGGAGGCATCTGTGATCTTTTGTCTTGAAGTCTCTCATGTGCAGAAGGGTGGATAGGACCATCCCCAAAATTATAGCAGCTGTTTCTGACACCAGACACACTGAGTAACTGCATACTGACAGGTGGGGTGTAGATGTGCACAACGTATCTTGAAAAACACCACTGAGCTGAAATAAATAATTTTCCCCCAATCATAAGACAACATCTGTTGTTGCCTCCTAATTGTGTATTTAATATAGTTAAATACTTTAAACTGTGCTTTCCCACGCACAAGTTCTGTGCTGCAAGGCTGTGATTTCATCCAATCTGACAAGGTAAACAGGGGTAGGACTGTCTTTTACTTGGCTGGGAAACCCCCAAAACCCAATGGTGATGACTGGGATTGTGGAGCCAGTGCTTTTCCCTCAGGCCATGAGACCCCATCATCTGAGCACCATGGGAGAAGAGTTCAGGTGCTGCAGTGAAAGCTCTTATGGACATTTTTGGCACGTTCTGCGAGAGGATGATTCTTAGGCCAAGAGGAATTACCCTAGAAATAGAACTGAATCATCATGCAGCTGTAATTACATTTCACCTCTCTGCATAGATTTAAGTTGATTTATTTTTCTTTCAATATGCCCATTGTATCCTGAGTGTGCAACATTGCTGCTTTCAGCTGAAAAAGCTACAGCAGTGTTTGGTGGGTAAAATGTTTCCTGAATCTAGTGGGCTCGTCTGGGTGGTGGCCATCAGTGCTGGATGGCATCGAGCCTGTAGTGTGTAAGTAGATGTTCAAGTACCAAGTGCTGTTATTGCTGCTGTTATCTTTGCAGATCACTAAAAAGCAGTGTTGCTGGAGTGGGGCTCTTCGACTCGGGTTTACTTCCAAGGATCCATCGAGGATTAACCCTGATACTCTGCCGAAGTATGCGTGCCCTGACTTGGTTTCCCAAAGCGGATTTTGGGCCAAGGCTCTACCAGAAGAGTTTGCAAATGAGGGAAACATCATAGCCTTCTGGGTGGACAAGAAGGGACGGGTTTTCTATCGGGTGAATGACTCCGCTGCGATGCTCTTCTTCAGTGGGGTGAGGACGGCAGAACCCCTGTGGGCTTTGATCGATGTCTACGGACTCACCCGTGGAGTGCAGCTCTTAGGTGAGTACCTGGGTCCAGATGTGCAGGGGTGATGCTGAGCTGTCCCTGGCAAAGGGCCTCTCTGGTCCTACCTGTTTCCCTTGCTGTGCTGGGACAGGTGTAGGGAAATGTCCATTGTTCCTTCCCAGAGCACATCACAACCTCAGCCTGGATCAGTGGGTGTTTGAAACTTGGCACATAAATGTAAGTGGGAGGTGGGAAGAAACGGGTACAGTATAGCACTAGAAGCCATCTGTAAATCAGTGGATTGCTCAGAGGTGTTGCTCTATCAGAGCATAGTCTGGAGCGTGACATATAACCTGTAAAACTTTCTTTTTATCTCATCTGCTGCTTTCCCCATCCTGAAGTGGGGAAATGCATTTTACATGTTATGGATAAATCCTTCTTGGATGACACTATTATGTTTTTCTGGATGATTTAGTTGGCAGATTTGAAACATGGATATCTTCCAAATTACCTGGGAGAAGCTGCAATCGGTTTTGCCAAGATACTCCTTTCACGGAGGAACTTGATTCATCTGGAGCCTGAAAGTTGGATGTGCATTTGGGGTTGGAGGAAAAGAGTGCAGAGCGACTGTGTCTTCTGCCATCCTCAACTGAGATGGAGATAGTTTGGCATTCATGAGGACTCAGTCTAGCCCCAAATGTGCAGGCTGCCAAGATTTGGGCTATATGAGTTTATGACAAACTGAAAAGAGTCTCCAATGACCCAATTTTAGGGGCAGCGAAGTTACCAGGGGACCAAGAGGTGTCAGTGTGCAGTCTTTGAGTAGGCTTTGTGTTGTCACTGGGTGGCAAATCACAGCACTTCTTTGTGTGTCACTAGTTTCATGGGACTTTTTTTCACTATGGAAAAGGTTAGATGGTACCTGCTGACCTTCATGAGCTGGAGTTCCTTCTGAAGATGAGCTAATCTTGCTAGGCTGAGAGAGATCCTAGCTTTTTTCCTGTTGTGCAGCCTAATCTCTGTTAAAATGACATCTTCATGCTATATACCCATAGCTTTAATGAAACCTCCTTCTGACAGTTCTGCCTCCTTTCTGCAGTGCTTGCTGTATTAAAAAATGTGGTGGCAGGACTGCCCATAGCAACCTACAGGGCAAGGAAGAGGGATATGGGTTCAGGAGATGGAGAAACGGGACTGACCTCTTTTTGCTGCAAAAACTACCAGCCCAAGATTGCACAAGGCAGAGGAAATAAAAAATTTCTCAGCAGCTTTTTGCTTTCTTTTAGGAGCAGAAAGATTTATCTTTTGTTGTGAATCAACTTGAATCGGAGCCACTAGGCAACTGTTTGTAGGCCAAGGTGGTGATATTTGAATTGGGATCTAGAATTTAGGCAAATGTCACGCCAAGAGTTCGGTTAGGAAGAGCTTACAAATGACTTCAAGTCTGCTGGCTGTTCTTGCGAGATTTGGCACCTCAGGACTCTTCCACCTGATTAATGAGGGCTCATAACTCTGGATTATGTGTTTCCTTTCAAAACACCGGAGAAATCATTTCCTATCCATCATCCGCCCCTGCATTATCCTAGCATCTTCCACATCCCTTTTCACAAGGAAAATGTGACTCCTGCCAGCCACTAACTTGCCTCTAGTCTAACAGGCTCTGGACTGTCTGGTGGGTATAAAGTCCCTGAATGAAGCAGGCAGCTTCTGAGTTTACACAGTTGGCGTGGAGCTCAGATACATATTTATAGCTCGTTCCAGCAGCCTTCAGCAGGCTTTAAGCCTAGCAACTGTGCTGAAATGTCTTTGCGTTGAGTCCTCTCTATTGCCATTCATTATTACACAGCACTAAAAGCCAGAGCATGGAAATAGTCAGCTGTGTTGCCTCTAGATCCTATAGACATACCCATTGCGATGCTCTGCACGCCTGTTTTACTGTAGCAGACCACACATACAGTACTGGACAACTTGCCAAAAACTCCCGGGACTTGACAAATGAATTTCATAGTTTAGCTACAAACATATGGTTGAATTCAGCCTGGTATGGCATGCAGGGCATCTGATGGAGGCTGGCGATGCTGGAGTGGTATGTTGAACAGAAAAGCCTAGCATTTCAGATTCCAGTTCAGTGATTTATTTCCCCCCAACCCCAAACATGTTCTTTGTTCCTCAGCCTCACTATTTTCCCAATGACTATAGGGTTGCAAGGTCATACTGCACCTCTGCACTGCTTCCATTTGGTTTTATGTGGATTTCACCCAAGAATTTGACCAAAAACTTAATAATTTCTGGTGGCTTTCATTTTGTTTATAGCGGAATTATTCCCTCCTTATTCCCAATAACTTCACTTCACTTCCAAAATCAGTCTTGCCTAAAGGAAAGACATGCAGCAGTGAGATCCCAGTTCTGCGGGGGAATGCAGTGTGCGTTTATGTCCATAAAAGTCACAGCTTCCAAAACTTCACATTTTTGTTTTCTTTATCTTCTTTACAGTAGCAGTTACAGCCAAGTTGAGGGACCCAGTAAAGCAGATCAATGACTAAGTCTAATGACACTGTTCTTCAGAGGCTTGAAAAAAAGAGGACCCAACACCTGAGAGAGTTAAATGATTTGCCAGATGTTATACAGTAGTGTCACACGATTCAAGGGTGCTGTCGGCCTTGTTACCCAGCTCAGTCCTGCCTCACCCGCTATCAGTATTGCTACCGTTGCACAACACTCTGGCATCACTTAATTGTGCCTGTGGATGAAAGAGAAACAGCTGGTTTGTACTTTATTTTTTCATTTCCTTCTGCTTATGGCCTTACTGATAGCATCAGCCTTAATGGTAATTACTGCTGTCAATGGACAGGTTTATGTGGCTGTCACAGATGTTTCTGAGTCCAACTGTCCTTACTGTATGTTCAGAAACAAAGCCCTTTAAGCAGCTACTTTGCCTGCTTGATTTTGTTCTGAAACAGGTAAGAAGGGCTTGCATGGTCCACTGCATCTCAGCTCAGGGGAGGTCAGGACCTGAGTTTAGACCACGTCTTGCCTGTTACTGCTGGAGGGAATCAAGAGGAGAGACTGGCTTAAATCCACCTTGAAGGTGGCTTCAGTAGTGAGGTTCACAGTGCTTACGTGCTTGGTCACAGATGAGAGATTTCTCCTTGCTCTGCTCACCTCTACCCACATTATAGAGATGAAAAGGCTTGAATTCACCCAATAATCTGTTCTCTGACCAAGAGGTCTTAGCCGTTTTCCTGCCACAATGTAAAGGCTCACATAGAGGAGGTTATTGCAATCAAGCGCATGTATATTGGTGTTTTAGGGCATGAGTTTCAGCGTAGATGCAGGCTTATGTGACCTGCAAACATGCCCTTATACAGTGACTCTCCTGCTGACATGCTCAACTTGCAGGCAGGATGGTTTACAGCTCTGCTTCCCTTTTTGGGCAGCTACTTTTGCACAAGTGCACTTTTACATTCCAGGATAATTTAAAGTAATATTTACTGGAAATATGGCTTAGCCTTATGTTATCACTTCAACATACACACATGCTCATTCCCACTTCAAAAAGAGTCCGAGAAAAATGAAATACAAGCAATCTGCTGCCTTGCCGCTATAATAACGCACCCAAAAAGAAAAGGATGAGCTGTTTAAATCCTGGGGTCTTCAGAGCCCTAGAGGAAAGGCAGCTCATGGGATCCACATGGTGTTGCCTCACAATAGCCTGCTTTCTTCTAGAGAGTCCGTGAGGACAGCAAGGGTGGCAGCTTCCCTCCATGATGTGTATGTTAAAGCATAGTGTGCGTTTTCAGCATTTTTCTGTACCTTTTGGTGGGGAATTTCAGGTTTACTTGTTGTCTGGTGCCTTTTTGAAAATTGCCCTCCCTCCCATTTCTTTTTTTTTTTTTTCAGTGACTTTGAGGCACAGGATTGCAAAATGGTTAAGATTGTAAAGGACCTATGAGGGTTATCTAGTCCTACCATCTATTGTCTTTTCTTTCAAAGCACAACACGTGTTCTAAAAGTATGAAAAAATGGGACTGCAAAGAAATGATCTCAGCATGCCCCTCTACCCAGTATTTCCAGTGGGGTCATGTGAGGAATTTTCCTTAGTGCCATTCATTTACTAGTACAGGCAGCAACCAAACCCGTTCACTCTTTATTACTCTGTTTGTGCTTTCCTACCATTCATCTCCATTTTAATTAGTGAGGTATTTCAAAGTAGTCTTGGTCTTTTACTATCACTGACTTGGAAAACCAAAGATAATTTAATTGAGGTTGGCACACTGAGAGGCACCTGTTGAAATGCTTACCACCTCTTGTCAATATAAAATATGTGAAAAGGTAGTAAGACTTGCAAACTGGGAAAATTGTAAATGCATATGCATTAAATGTGCACGTATTAGCTTTGCCTGAAGAAGAAACAATATAAATATATACTTCGGTCTACAAATCCTAGTAGAATTAACTGGCTGTGCTGCATACTTTATTAGATATTTCAGAAATCTTTTATTTCTCCAGATCCCCTTCCCAACTTCTTAGTGCTTCATGGTCGCAAAGTATCAAAAGTCAAAATGTAAACTGATCATGGGTGGAAGTGTACCCATCCTGGGACTTGAGCTGGCATATATTTGACAAGGAAGTCACACATTTCGTAGGAAAAGAAGGAAACATGTTTTTCTTTCATCAGACCTGTCAGTTCTTAGGTAAATTGAATCTCTAGCTCCAGGGCACCCTTAGAAGAAAAATTAAATAAGCCTCAAGTGAGGCAGATATGTGGGCAAATTTCAAGTGTGAATGATATAAGACTGATGATAAATCTAATTTATCGCATGAATCTGCAGTTTTACCATGTGGCTATTACTGTTTTATTTTCCAAGTGCAAAACCTATTTTCCATTGCCCACGGGAATCCATTTCTGTTGCTATTCTGACACATGCAAATAAGCAGACTGATCTGCCGAGAGTGCTTCGCACTAAACAGAATTGGATAATCAAATATGACTGCAGTGTATTTTTATAGTGTATTGTTGAAAGTGGAAGCTATAAACTATTTACCCTCTCTGTGGAAGCCTGTGACTATCCAGTGGAAAAGAATAATATGTGTTTAAACAGTGTCCTACTTAATGAAGGCAAGATATACACGACCTGCAAACAGTCAGTTGTCATTGTTTTCCGCATCTCCTAAGGGGAGAGGGAATTTAAATTGCTCATAAAGTTTTATTGTCTGTAGCTGTTGTCTCTATGGCAGCTGCAGGAAGCTCTCTAATATGGCTGAAAATGTGAAAACAGTTTAATAAGTAACTCATCTCTTGCTGTTTTAATTAATCCTTGCTTTGCTGTAGCACCTCTGGAGGGATGTATTTTTCCAGATGTGATAGGTACCCTCAAGTTAGTGCACAGCACAAAGGCAGCTCCTCTGTCTGTCCCCCAGCTCTGCCTGTCTTGCTTATGATGATATGGCTGCTGGACACAGCGCTTCCAAGCAAGCCAGAGCTCATCTTGGCTGTGTGTAAACAGTGGATTTTTTTTTTCCTTCTCTTTGCATTTATGAACAGTGGAGAATTTCTATCTGTGAGGCTGAGCTGGCTGGTGGGGGAAGGCAGCATCTCCCCAGCCCTGCCTAGCCCACCCACTGCCTGTGCTGGCTGTGTGGTTGAGTGGCACGTACCAAGTAAGTCAGAACAGCCATATGCCTAGTAAAATAAGGTCTCTGAGGGATCAGCATTTCAGGCTTCATTGGGTGTCGATGAGGTGTTGAATTATGGAATTGCACAGAGGCTTTGTGTGTTACATAGATTTTATCAGTGTTGCTCATGGATGTACCTGTTGCTTTCACCTGAACCAACTTTGTCTTAGTGGGACTTCTCGTGGAGCAAAAGTATTGCTACAGGTGGCAGAAATGATGGGATGTGGCACATAAGGTGCCATTGGGTACATTAGATCCGCAAAATATCCACATCGGTGTCAGAAGAGCCTGCAAGTGAACCTGGGTAGGAATAAATTTAAGAGGGATTAGTCTGGCTATTATTGCCCAGACTGTGAAAAATGGAGACTGTAACTAGACAGAATGACCAGTGGAAAAATAAATTCTGTGCTTTATAAAGTTCCTTGAGTTCTGGTAAGCTGTAATATTGTTCCTAATAGGCAAGAAGGGCTATATAATAGTATTTTCCAAGTTACTCATAAACCCCCCAAACCTCTGACAATTATAAGTGTATGGGTATGTGTACACCATAGTTCAGATGCTGACACTGCAGAGATAGGCCCCTGTGTTAAAAAAAATTGATGTCTTCACTTTAAATATCTGTTGCGTTGATTGTTTTAGCTCTTGCTTTAAGAAGGTAAAAACTGCAATTTATCTTAAGAAGTTTATCTTGCCATTAACAGAAGTGTAAAACCTGTAGTCTGGAAACAGGGATTGCATTTTAAAAGAGCTTCGACCTTCTTTTACTTCTAGTAAAGGTATAAACTACTGGAATAATTGAATATATACAGAATTTATTACACTGCTATAGTTAGTTACAGAAGTTTCAAGTATAGGCAGGGCCTTAGAGAATAATAACAAATGGAGCAGTCTGTTCTTTGAGTAACATTTCAGAGAGTTCCTTACGTTAGCAGAGATCTTGGGGTTTTGATTTAAACCATTGGGATAAGATATCTGTGCTGCTTTTAAAAAAAATACATTATCTTAACTGATACTTAATACTGCATATAATTGTATTTTCCTTGGTTTGTCTAATGTGGTTCCTAGTGTAATTCTGTGAGTACTAAGTGTCTTTTAAAAGAATGGTGGGAATAATATGTTGGCATAGGGAATTAATCTTTGCAGCTTTCTTAATATCTTTCTCTAAAATATTCAGCAAAATAGTTTAAACTGTAAAAACCCTNAGCCTCCTGTGCAATCAGTCTAGTTTTACACTGTGAGCAGAATCTAGCCCCAGGTTTTTGCTCATTCATCACTTTTCTTTGGCCAAACACTGAATAACAGAAGCTCCTCCAGATCTTGCCTGACTTGTCCCCCAAAAACCAAGCTGTTTTGACTCAGGGAACCTGTGCTGGTTCAAGCCAAGACCTTTCCTTCTATGTACCCTTGCCCAGGCCAGGAGAAATGAGCCTTTTGGGGTCT
>WEIS01041954.1:0-17259 GCA_013389965.1 Todus mexicanus
TTTCCCTCTTTTCCAACTCCCCCATTAATATAATCTATCCAGAAAAAAATCATTCTGTTGCTGTTTCCCATTAACTCATTTTTCTTCCATTTTTTGTTCATATCCCTGTACATCTGACCTCCATGAAGAAGTCTCTGTTCTAGAAATATTCCCTCTCATAAAGTACTTGCTTGTGTTACTCCTCCAGGGCCTCCTCTCTCAATGAAGAATTTGATAAGACAGCTTTTTCTTGTTCCCTGGCATCTCCTTGAACCAAGAACTTTGATTGTTTTCTAGTTAGGTCACGTCCAGCCACCACACAAAGAACTGTCTTTTGCCAAGAAGTGTCTCTTGCTTCTAGACACAAGTGCAGTTCAGTACACCACTGATTTTTCCATCCTCTTAGGTGCATTGATTCCTCTGTCTTCCAAGCTAAGCGGAACAAGTTATTAAGGAAGCCCTTGGTGCATAGAGACAGCATATACACATTCCAGCCTAAACAGTGCTTCGAGATACTTAGACAGGCTTCATTACTGAATAATCCAAGCACTTAACAAGCTTTAGGCATTTATCCCCACAACAGCCCTGTAAGAGATCCCTATTTTTACCTGATGGGGAACTGAAGCATAGGAAAACTACTTATGCTACTTAACTGCAGGATATCTGTGATAACTCAGGAACCAAAGCTAAGTCTCTGATAACTCAGACTAGAATGCCCATCTACAGACTATTCCTTCCACTTCCTAAATGATAAGGGTTCAGCAAAGCTTATGTATGTATTTTTTCCCTCTGCTGCCCTCAAAGTGATCTGTGCAGAGATGAGCTATTTTGACTGGCTTCAGGGCAAAGAAGTGGGGTATCTTTTCCTCCCCCTATACACCTTTAGCCAAAAATTGTTCATTCGTTTGTATTTTCCTGTGTGCAGCACTTATAATTTTAGTCTTTGACATAATAATAATTGATGTCCCTGTAGCTATTAACAGATACAGTTAAGAAGCGAAGAAGGGGGAGAAGAAAGGAATGTTATGTGTGGTTTCTGTACAGAATTCCAAAGCCACTGCTAAATCTATGCTATTTCTAGTATCATCTTGTTTCCTCTAGTTCAGTTATAGCTGTGTGGTTTATTTTTACGTGAAAAGGGTTTATTCATTTTCTATCATCTACATTTCCATTTACATTTTACTTACTAAAATATTTGCTTTCTACTCACATCTCTGAACTCAGATTTTTATGTGGAAATGTGGGAGATGATGGCCTGTTTAGTATGGATCCAAACAGTATCTCAAACAGAATTTATAAAAACCCAGCGTACATTTGGGTTATGTAAGCAGAGTTACATTAAATGAACTACAGATCCTGCAGTGGACTTAGGACAAAATGAACCCATGGTATAACAACACTTCAGAGTATCTAGAAATGATTGTTTCTCTTCAGAAGTCTTCCTCCAGCATGTTCCCTCAGAATTTCCGATCTTGTATCATTGGACTTCCTTCTGACAGTTGATATGGTTGTCTACCCCCCTGCAGCAGACAGTGTGCACAACAAGCACAAGCTGCATCCGTGTGCCTTCCTTACAACCTGAGTCAATCAGTCAGGGAGATTACACCAAGGTTGTGGGTTTTGCTCTCAACAATCTACCTTTCTCAACCACTGAAAATCTTAGATAACACCCAACATGTTACAGCAAAACTAAAATCAAGGTTCAAGATGAACTATAGATCATATAGAAGTTCTTTTCTGAGAGGAAAAGTAGAAAGAAAAAAAAAAAAAAAAAGAAGAAGAAAGAAATAAAAAAGAAAGTGGACTATTTTCCAGTTCTATAAAGGCATCGGCCTCAGGAAAGTATGGTACATCACACCATACTGCTCAGCACCCTTTGTGAAAGCTTTCATCAAATGTGGAGAAAATAAAATAAATCAAAATTCTAAGCATTGCCCTATTCAGGACAATGATACCCACTTTTTCCACCTTGAGACTTTACTGAAGACTGGGATTTTGCACATGCACCAAAGAATTCTAGAGTCTGATACCTATTTTGAAGAAACAGCTGCACTACATGATGAAGAAACACTGCCTATGCAGAGATAGAAGCCAGAGGTAGCCACTATGACTTCATCAGTACAACTTCTCAGAGACAAAGTTATTACAAATTACTATTTGTATGAGACAGGTAAGTTCTATGAAGTGTAGGGACAGGAACAGGGGAAAGAAGAGGAAAGGGTGATGAGAAGGAACATTGTTGTACATCATGTGCCTAATGTAGAAAAAAAAGGGAAATAAAAATTATTTCGAGTGGACAGATAGAACTTTGAGAACTAAAATGCTTTTGTTCCTCGTTAAACAAAATTACTGTTTCCTAAGACTAAAACTATACAACCTCTAGATCCACGTTCTTGTGAATTTCAAAATAAACCAAATAGGTTTTCTAAATAGCAGCAAATTTATTAAACAGCCTGTCTGCTTCAAACGGAGTATTTTCCACACTCTGAGAATTGATCAAATCAATCTAAGTCTATTGTTTATATTCTTAAGTTTCTCAAAGGAAGATGGAAAGAACACCTGACAATGTGAAGTCCATTTAAACAACTTAGACTGTATCTATATTGTTTGTCCCTATGACAAAATATAGTTTGTGCACAGGTGGAAATCTGAACATCTGTTATCTAGTTCACTTTATTATTTATAAACTACTAAAAAATGTCAAGAATGTTGAGAATAGCAGCTTATAATTAAGTCACAGGAATGGGAAGAAATAGCCAATTGTGGTGCTGGGAAGAAATGGCCAGTTGTGCTCCTAATTCATTTAATATGATTATGAAACTATGTATAAGTGTATCAATATTACTGTAATGAACAAGTAAAAGTAAGTTTTGAGCTTGCAGCAGATATTGTACATGAGAAGTTACAGGAACACTATTCTTACACTGCTGGGAACATGATATAATGCTACAATATACAGGCAAGTCAATTCTACCAATATACACTATCCCTTGTTTCCTTGCACAGACTAGAGCCACAGTACAAGAGTACATATAGATGAAATTGCCCCAATTTATGGATTTGTCCCAGGCTGAAACTTTTAAACTGGGCCAGGCTTAAGGGAAAAAAAAAAAAAAAAGAGAGAGAAAAAGAAAAAAGAATCTGAAAACAAGGCCTTGCATGCCATAAAGTCTGGCACAATCTTAAACCGTAACAAGGCCACGAATGAGCGTATGGCATTCACAAGTACCAACACGCTAACATTTAGCTTGATACATCTTACAGATGGCAGTATTTTGCCACAGCAGGGAGAAGATCTTGGCAAGGAAGCACAGAAAACAATAAATACTTAAGTTTTTAGAACTGGATTTTCAGAAACTGGCCTCCATATTTGTAACATCTGAAGCTAGTCTGGAAATAAAGTCTTTCATTTCCTCTGTAAATGTTGCCAAGAAAGCAAGGAAACATTGAAAGAAGGAGGAGGAGACGAATGAAGTGGGTTGTAGAAGGTAAGGAGCAACAGCAGCAGGATGTTGAAGTGTACTCCCATGGCAGTAGAGAAAACACCAAAGATGGGTTTCCTTCTGCAGGGTCAAAAGCTCAGACTATCAAAAGTAAAGTTTAGCTTACAAAAAAACCCCATTACCTAATAGGTTTGTGGAGGCTAATGCTCTAGGGTACTCAACCTTGCAACAGACACAAAGGCTTTGTAGCCATAGAGCTTGCTTCTTTGTGGGCTAGTATTAACTTCTCCAAATTCTATCTACCTACAATACCATCTTAACATAGCCAAAAAAAGAGAAAACATCAGCTGACTCAAAACTAGCAGCAGTAAAAAGGTGGATCTCAGTTAGAAATCACACCTTGCTTCCAGTATGCCCCAAATATCACTCAGGGCTGCAACAAAGAACCGCCTTCTGCATCTCCATCCCCGTTCCACTGGGATGTGGAAGTGCAGGGACAAGGCCAGGGCCATGGGGTTGTCAGGGCAGTGCAATCCTCTCCCTCTCATGCCCTTCCCACAGTCCCGAGCAAGGCAAGCTGGGCTAGGCTGGGGACGGTGACCAGAGTAGGTAAGAGCCCTACCATCCCCAGTTGCCACTGAAGACCCTGGGCCTGGCCAGGAAGGCAGCCACCAAGATATGAGGGGATGGGGTTGGGGTTACGGTGGTGCCTGGCTCAACAGGACTCGGGACTTGGCAAAGTTTTGACATGTCAGGGCTCAGGTTGAAATGCAGATTTGATGAGGAGAATGAGTCCTGCTGAGGTTTTCCACAGCTTTCTTTAAGACTGGACACCCATGCCCCAAGCCAAGGTAGCCAAACATTAGATAGAGGTGGGGAAAGGATGTGCTCAGGGCCACGGCACATGCAATTTGTACTCATATATATGTATGCACTACACATTACTGCTCTTCTGAGCCTACAGGCTTCATTGCCTCCACACCCTGGCTAGCTTTGCCAGTTCTTGTGGGACAGTGGTGGTTCATTCTTCTCTTCCAGCAGGAGGATTTACTCACAACAAATTCCCTTTCCTCCCTGAAAAGAGGAGCCAGAAGGGATGGTGAGTCACCACTGCCTCCCCCTAGTGCCCCTGTGGTCACACTCCTCCACACAGGAGAACTGGTAAAATCCCACATGATGCCTGAGACACTTCACAGTCTCTTATTAAAAGCAACACTTACCATCTAGAAGCGAGAGGGCATCTCTGCACAGACCTCTTTAGGGTTTGATGTGCAAGACTCCCAGCAAACATATGAACCAGGCCTCCAGCCTTCTCTGGTCTTCACAGCAGTGCTCCTTGATCTGCTGACTAAAAGTTGCCGGAAGCTAGTAAGATATTTCAAGACAATCTCCAAAAATATTGTAAGATTTAAAACCTGAGAAAGAAGACAATATACTCACATTCCTGCACATGCAAGCCAGTACACAAACAAGTGTGGAAAGCCAATCTCATGAAAGAGCATCCAAAGTTTTGTTTCATTTATATCCATTGGTAAATGAAAAACACTGCACTGTTACTGAAGAGGAAGGTCTTTGGTTTGTGTTCTCCAAAAGGTTCAGTAGTCTTTTGATTAAATAGGATTGGGAACCACTACTCTAAAGCACCATTACTATAGCAGCTGAAATCCTCCTGAGTAAATTAGATCTGCACTGTACAGCGCTAACTCAATTGAAAGAAGCTATTTGCTCTTCAACCCATTCTTTAATGTTGTAAAAAAAATGTTGAGAGACTGAAAAAATGTTTTATAACAATCATCCTGCTGCTGGTAGTGGAAATACTTTATCAAGGAGTGCTCTGGAAGATGTGTTGGGAGTTAGTCTTTCATATGAAATGCTCATTTATTGAGGATACTATGTTATAAAGACAGCTTGTCATTTCGCAGCATTTTGACCATTTTATGTTTAAATAAAGCCAGCCAAATGATCTCCTCAGCTCCTCAATTTTGATGTTTTCATTTTATATCTTTATCTTTTTGTTCAGTTTCCTGGCTCCTGAAATAATAAGTGCTACTGTTATCACAAGCAAGCTAGCCACTCTGTTACCATCATAAGCAGGCTAGTTCCACTTTCCCTGTAACATTTTCCAGGTTAAAGAAGAAAGCTAAAGCTTATACTAAAGCCATAAAACAATCAAAATTGTATTCTGAATTTTCTCTCCTGGAGAGCTCTTCCCAGTTGCCATTAGACATACCTTCAGTTTCCACTCTGCCAATCTTCCCAAGAAAACCCTGCCTGAATCCTGCCCATAAGGCAAACAAGCAAAGTAACCCTGAGCAGAGTGGTTCACTTCATCTAGTAGGCTAATGCAGGTAACAAAGTGAAAAGCAGCTGCTACTCTTTCTTTTTGCAAGAGAACGACAAGTCTACCTTAAAAAACTGTCCAGAGCTCATCAGAGATGGTTAAAATTCCAATACTTTCTCCAGAGAATTGCTCAATACCTTTTTCCTTAATCTGCACTAGATGAGAGCTTTTTAAAAAATGAGCAAGCATGACTCATTTTTATGACCAATGCACCATTCGCAAAATGCTTTCCAACCAGATTGCAGTTCAAATAAGACATGTGTATTGTTGCAAAACAAAATATGCTGGCTGAACAGAATGTATTCATCTATATTAGTTTTTCTTTCTAAATCCAGCACACTGGGAGCTAAATTAATCTGCTGAGTGCTAAATTCATCTACTGAGAGCTACTGTAGATTCAGTGAAATATTTTGAGTGCCGTAGCAAACAAGTCTCACTCACTCAGGAGCCCTCTGTGGGTTGTGGGTGTTTTAACCATTTTGTCGTCTTTCAAGCAAGCAAGGAGTTGATAGATGAGGAAAATGCACATTGATTTGCAGTGGCAGCACTACAGCCAATCATCCCTAGAATGAGGCACAATCATGAATCTCCCCAGCTATGCATATTTATATGCAGCTGTCGTACCTCCAAGTCTCCAGTGAATACAAAGTGCTTGTGTGGCCACCAAGATGCACAATGCTCTCCTGCAGCCTGCTCTCACTTAACTACAGTAGGGGAAGATGTAATATATAGAAATACATTTCATTCCCATCTAGGCTACCCCAGTAAAGTACATGTCTCACACAAGTATACTATACTCCCATAAATTCTTAATCCAGAGGCATTTTCAATGGGCTAAATCATTTAAAGGAAACAAATATCTTGAAAGAATGTATTTTCAGTAGGGTAGCCTGAGCTACAACAATACAGAAACACAGACAAGTTGTCTTGCCAACAGCATCAAAGAACCCCATGGTATTGAGGGAAGGCCAAGAAAAAGAACCTTCCCTTGTGCTAGCAACAGTGGTGATGCATGGGCAGCACA
Source organism: Todus mexicanus (assembly GCA_013389965.1). NCBI lineage: Eukaryota > Metazoa > Chordata > Aves > Coraciiformes > Todidae > Todus > Todus mexicanus. Next base: position 6,788 of record WEIS01041954.1, read on the forward strand.
CAGGGGCGCAAGATATATCTTGTGAATATAACTCCTCAACTCAGAAATGGGGGGCAGGGGTTAGGAAGAGTGAAATGAGGTTTCCTTTTGGCTTAGCAAACTGTAAGAGTTGAAAACATATTAAAAAAAAAAAAAAAAAAAAGNGTTGAAAACATATTAAAAAAAAAAAAAAAAAAAAGGTAGACGTTCAAAGAGACATCCTAGTGGAAACACAGGCAGAGAAATGGCTCTGTGAAAAAGCAAAAATACAGAGATCTGGTACTTGGCAGAAGGCTACTGAAGTAAACACTCTAAGGATTGAGGGAGTCTAGCTAGTCTATTTAATGGTCAAGCCATTAGGTGTCTGTGAATTATAACGACATTTTAAGTTGTTCCTTAGAGTATACAGGCCTGATTTTTCAGATAGCTTCTGCTGACTTGTATCAGAAGAAAGCCAATGCTGCAACCTGAATTGTGCTTCATCCAAAAGGAGTTGAAACGGAACATACACTTCATGGATAGGCGAGTGTGGCTGCTTCTGATCCGCTCCACACAGCTCAGCTCACTGTCACATCCCCTTGAGGAAAGTCCATCTTAGGAGCTCTCTTAGTTTATTAAGTTACATGGAAAACATACCCTCCCAAGTTAAGCTGGACCTTTCTGCTCAGGCAAAGTCACATTTGCAAACATGGGAGCACACAATAGGTTGAAATATAAAACCATTACAATCCAAGGCCATAAATAAATGTCATATCTATGCATATTCTTCAAATGTCTTCATTGAGTTGCTGGGAATATTTGCATTTGCTATTGTCTTGAAAGCAAGTCATGCTAAGACATAAAGGTGGGAAAAAAGAACAGGGCAGAGTATTTTCACATCTGATATATACAACTGAAAAAGACTACAATCAGGTTTTATTTATTGTGGCAATCAAATAGAAACTTAACTCCTACTGTCATACTATTCTCATATTTTCAGTTTCAAAGAACAATAGAAAATACTTCCACTAAAGTCCAAAAAGAAATCTCTCACATAGAATATATATGCTAAATAAAACTGCTAATCTGAGAAAGATTGTTGCAGAAATTTACATCATTATAAGATCAAACTCCAAGGGGTATTGTATCAAAATGATGAAAATCTTCTATGGATCAGGGAATGAAGCAAATGGACCTATTTTATCTTCAAGTTTATTACTGAAAATGGGTTTTATGATTTGCTGTGCATAGTTAAAGTGCTACCCAGACAAATTACAGCTGCTCTTTTAACCTGAACATAAGATGGCACGGTTCCAGCCAATCTGAAGTATGGTTTCTAGGCAGGATGTCAAATCTCAGCCCCCTGGGCTCCAGAATGATGGATTGAACCTTGAAAGTTGCAGCAGAGCAGCATATGTGATTTTTGCACTGTATTTTGATCACTCATGAATATATTAAAGCATATCTATGCATGTTATTCTAAGTTTCAGTTTATTGTTTTAAAATATTATTCAGAAAAAGGAGTATTTTTTCACAAAGATAAATAAGAAAATACTAAAAATATAATGCTGTTTTAAAGGTAAAAGAACTGCTTATAAATCTGGTTTTTGTTTACTGAAGGGGACCTTAGGCAGCGATGCAGTCAAAAGGGCACCATTTTAGAAGCCAGATCTCTTCACACAACTATAAGCATATACTGCCTACAAATTGAATAAAAATAAAAAGTATAAAAAAGAGGCTGCACTTTTTGCATTATCAACTACTGCAAGTACATAACAACTATTAATCTTTTTGAAAACAGCTTTTGGCATGTAAATACCCTGTCCAAATGTTAGATATCAGCCACACTTCCCCACCTGCTCATTCTGATGCTCCAAATGTTGCCATACCACCACTTTCTTCATTTATTTTCCTCTCTTTTGTGTCTCTTTTACTCACATGAACTGTTCCCTCACAAAATCACAATTAAAACAAGGAATGATATCCCCCTCAAATGCTCCTTAGAAAGATGGGGGAAGGCAGAGGGTACTGATACCATATGCGGAGACTACGGTGGACGCTATTCTGATTGTGTGCTCGAGGAGAGGTTCTGTGGCCAGGCCATGTCTCCTGTTGTGTGCTGTGTAACACCAAGCACAGCGAGTAGCGTCACAGTACAGGAATTAAGATGCACAGAAATAGACCATGTAGAGCTTTCATAATCAGGGGCAGAGCAAAGTTGTTAAAAGACCCCCATTCAAGGGGAACACACATGTTTAGCAGAAGTAAAGACAAAAACAGAGTGGAAAGTCAATATACAATGTTCTTAGGAATAACTTTCACAACTCAGCATTTTAAAAGCTTCTAATTTACATATTTTTTCAGCTCGTTAATGTCTGCCTCCAGGACATGTTTTTAAATATGGTATTAACAGTGTGAATTTTCTGCTTTTTCAACTTCTATGATTTTACCCTTCAGAATACTCTGGTTTATTACGACAACAAAATAAATACTTTGGGGTTGAATTTAGTAATAGAGTTACCAACTTCTAGCTTAAGAATGGTTTCAAATACCACCCTAAATACTTATTATCTATATACTTTACATGATAGAAGTGCAAATAATACAATTTCAGAACCTGGTTAATTTGTTTTTCTGTAAGGTTATTTTAAAATAACCTGTAGCTTTTGAAGTTCTTACATTGGCCAAGACTATATTATAGACTCACACAGAAGACTGAGACAGGACAGCACCTCTAGAGATTGCCTGGGCCAACTCTGCTCAGAGCAGGGTCAGCTAGAGGAGGCTTCTCAGGACCATGTCCACTTGGGTTTTGAATGTCTCCAAGCATGGAGACTTCACAGCCTCTCTAAGCATTCTGTTTCAATGGTGACCACCCTTACAGTAAAAACCTGCAGGTTTCAAAATTATTTTCAAATTAAATTGCCTCTCATTTTCACTGAGTATCACTGAGAAGAGTCCGTCTCCATCTTCTGTATTGCATCACACCAAGTTTGTATACACATCATGCACATAATGTGTTGTATTTAAATATAAGAAATTAAAATGGCTAAAGTTCATTAGCTTACAAACATGCCTTCTCATCTTTCCAGTTAATTTTTAGCATGCAGTTGAGGTCATGACTACCAGAATGAAAAAATAAGGAAATCAATCAAGATGTACTAATTTAAAGAAAAGATGGTAGAAATCCTTATTATTTCAAGAGTCTCGATCTTTGCTCATAAGTATGTACAGAGGAACGAGAAACAACTGGGTGAGACTCAGTGTAGATCTTCAGGGTTTAAAAAAACTATTTTTATTTTTTTTTAATTTTCAAGGGAAATTAAGCACTGAGATCACTTTCAAACCTAAGGCATTTCAGATGTGAAAAGCAACTCCTTTAGTATTTTATGTGCTCTTTAAACAAAGCTGTGGACTACAAAATAGGTTTTAAAATTTTACTACACTGAGAGCAAAATGCAAATAAATATTTTAAGTTTCTAATATAATCTTTGTCGCTACTGACCTTTTCATAAGATGGGCTCTGAAGAAACAGCTCTTAAATTGAAAGCATAATTACACTGAAGTTAAAAGGAGGTTTCAGTCAACTTCAAAATTAATTCAATAGATATTTTTCATAAAGGTGCAGAAAAATAAGAATGTGAGTGTCAGACATTACTTGGAATTTGCCAGCTTTTGCAAATTTGTATTTTTAAAATTTGATTGACTCTATATGCAAACAAATGGTTACCAGACAAGCTCTATCACTAAGCAGTTTACCTTTTTATTAATGTCATACATCCATGTATGTTGTCGTGATATGCAGACCATCAGTAAATCTACCAATGGTGTTAGGTAAAGCTATTAATTTAGCTATAACATTTGACTTGAGGAGCACTATAGTTAATTGATTATAGACTACATCAAAAATAATTTTGAATGAAATCTGTCTACTGTAAGCTATTGCTGCTGTGGGCAACTAATTCCTTCACTCAATGAATCACCATGAACGAAGTATCTCATCAGATTCCCAACACAGTATGAATTTGTCTTTGATTTGTAGTTGGATCATTCAATATTTTAACTGGACAGATTTCCAAGCTTAAGATCCTACGCTTTATCATCCTTATGTTTAATTTGGTGCCAGTTTGTTTCTTTGTTATTGCATTCTTTGACATCTTACAAAACTGGGAGGTTGAAGTCTTATTTACTAGAAGTTAAAGCAGAGTGGGCACAGAAGCAGCAACTCCTCCAAACGGCCTTTCCAGCACTTCTTCAAAACAAAGCAAACAAAACAAAAGACTACATATCCTTCTGCCTGTTCAGCCATCAGTCCACTGAGCAAGGTACAAGTTGCAGAGGTTGGATCCCTCTGTGATACAGACACAAGGATTACAAATATCTTAGTCTAAACACAGGCAACCGAGCAGTCAGGAGGCAGCTCCAGGCCTCTGCCAAGGTGAACCAAACAGGCAGCTTTCCTCTGCTTGCCACAGAGCCTGACTCAGGCATTTGCATATTGCACCCCAGCAATGAAATTCTGATTCTACCAGAGTCAATGGTAAAACTCTGGTGCTATAGAGCCAAAATTTTGCCTAAGTTTATTACTGACTTTATAACAGTGACGAAATCTGATATCCTATTACCAAACTCCTAAGACACCAGCTGCCTTCCTGCTTAGGATAACACATTAACATAATGTTTTTCCAATTATTAAATAGATATTTGTAGCCATAAAAAGGAAAACAAATCAGAAATAAAAAGGAGAGCAAAAATGAAATAAAGGACAACTGCTAACAGTTAGCATATATGTCCTAAGTACAACAAATGAATTTTCCAATGTAAGGGCACCAATTTACTACCAAAATAATTCTTTCCTTCACATGGAAAATAAATTCTATTTTGTCTTTTTTCCCCCCATTTTTATTTTATTCTTTGTTACTATTCATTATCATTAAATTTCCTGTAATTAAGACTGCTGAATTAAAAACACATGGCTGCTTGTGAAGCCAATCTTTCTCAACATACTGAAATCCCAGAACCATGCTTAGCCATAAAAGAGCAGATGAGTTCTCATTATTGCTACAGGATTTATTAAAACTTGGTATAGTACAGCTACAAGTTCTGTCTATTGCCCTATCATCCAGTTACTGCATCTGTGAGTATAAGCATTGCACAACTTGAAAGCCATCTTACAGAGCATGACATTGTAATGTAAAAATCCAATTCCCAAAATGTGTGCTAGTTTGACTTCAAATGGACAGTACATATAATAAGCTCAGGATATGCACTCTTTGAAACTAACTCAAAACCACTGACTTTTATGAGACAAAATCAAGGAAACACTGGTGAAGCAATATATTTTTAGACCTCACTGGCTCAATAATTTGCCAAGAACACAGTTTACCTGCCACTTCCACATTTTCATATGGTTTGCTTTATCATTTTGAATTTATAGTTCATAATGCACTGTTTACCCCAGCCTGCACCTGTCAGTTTTGTTTGGCTCCACCTTCCACCCAGAGACCTAAAGAAAAAATGATTCTTTAAATACATTTTTCATATCACAGTAATGAAATAGAAGACAATTCCTTTCAAGTAATATGACAGCTTGTTTCAAAGAAACAGAGAATCATTGTGCCTAGAGAGAGATGCTGTCTAAAGAGATTGTAAATACTTGTGCTCACAGCTTCTGACGAGGCCAGCTTGCTGTGAAATGACATTCTTCAGCTACACAAGGGCATTTCAGGCAATGTGTGGTTTTCACCTCCAGTCCTACCCTCTGATAGGTAATAGATTTCTTCATATATTATCTGATTGGCACTTAGAATAATGCATTACAGTAGGTTTTGTAGGATGCCATTTGTCTATTTATAATGAGCAGAAAAAAGCAGGAATGAGCTTTAAGTACTTTGTGAAGAGTAAAGGACAATCCTTTGAGCACATTCTCATTTTCAATGACTTTATTCTACATATATTTATTGCTTGAATCAAACACACAAAAATGGCAGCTTTTGCATCCTTATGATGAGTGCTACACTGCGTAAAGGCACCAGACAACTTCTATATTTAGCTTCATCCTTTAGATATGATATTGACATTTACAATAAAAGCTATAATGATTTAAGAGTTGGTCTCCAGGAACAAAGCTAACTAAAACATATGTCTTGTCTCCATGACACAGAACATGTTCTTCAAAGCTTAAAATACAGAAGGATGTAGCACTGTCCATAATAAATAAGTGATGCAGATTTAAAAGGATAAGAATACTGTGCACTACTTCAAACTCTAGAGAAGAGAGCAAAGTGGGAATTTTGAAGTTTGCTTCAGACCAGTTTTGAGAATCCTCCTCTGATTTTCCTCAAGCTTAATAGCCCACACCACAAGAGCTCAAACCAAAGGACAATGGTTTTCCTGTTACTTGACTTCTGGTACCTGACTTACCTTGGTTAAGAAGACAGATTTTCACGGCCATCAGTGAACAGAGATGTGGTCTTCCAGAGGGAAATTCCAACTGCATTTTTTTCTGAACTGCCTTTTTACATTAGATGATGGAAATAGACTCCAAACTCCCCAAGAATGGATGCCTGACAAACCATATCACTAAATCAAAGGATTTCAATGAATGATTATTAACTTCTGTCTGCCTTCACTGAGGGCACAGTAAGTGGACTTTATCCTAGAATCATAGGAAATTCTTCAGAAGCTACAACTGAACTATGAGTAAGAAATTAATGCGAACTGTTAGGAAATTCTCTGCTGTGCAGGTGAAGGTAGAGCCAGCTGAGCTAAAGCACTGCACTGCAAGAACACACAAGGATCTCATTTAATCACCTGCATAAATATAAACTTGGAATAACTTAATTATTACAGAAGAATCTTATGACATGATACTATCTCTTCTTTTAAAAAAAAATAATTATAAAAAAAAATTACCAGTATTAGTAAAAGCTTTACAAAAGCAGCAATCAAAGGCTAGTAAACAAACAAGACAACTGTCCAGTGAATGTGTGACGCAAAGGTTACCCTGTGTTTCCAACACAGAAAAAGAGGCAGGGACAACACTGGCAATGAGCAATAGGAAGGGGCTGAGCAGAACCTGAGTAAGATGAAATCAGAAATTATTCTAGGACAAAACTGAGACACCTCAAAGTGGTATCAAAGTGAGCACTGGAGAGTTTCAAAATCCAGAAAAGCAACTTCCTAGCTGGATTTCAAAATGAAGAGGAAGACAATGGATGTAACCCATGTGTGATACCTGTACAGCTTTCTAGCTGAATAGGCCTATATTGCAGAACTTTGAGCTCCCTGTCCTTTTGAAGGAAGAGCTCTAGGGAAAAACATAAAAGAAGAAAGTAGAGTAATTAAACCAGCAAGTGACAGAGGGAAACTAACAAGAAAAAATCTCATGAAAATACATGGGAAACCCACACAGAAAGCTTTTATTTCAAAACTGAATTCTTAATTTCAGTCCATCTGAACTTCAGTTGGGATTTTTACTTGCTTGTTGTTACTAAGGTGGTGAAAATCTCTTTGTCACCACTTTGGTGTTCTCAGAGATAAAGGCTGAAGTGTTTCACCATCAGTAGACCCAAATAAATGAAAAGACATCTGTATAACAAGACGACTATTCTTTCCTAACTTCTTCTCAAGCAATATGTTAGAAATAAATCCTTTGAACTTTATTCTGGCATATTTTCCACCGGGGTATGGTGTACATGATCTTATGTAGTCCATTTAGCTAACTTCTGTGATATCATATTAAATTGCTGAGAAGAGATCAGTTGTTACAGAATCAACAGAATAAAAAATTCAGAGTCTGTTTTCCTGTTTTAATTGTGAGGCTTTAAGTATGTATAGCTATCAAGAAGAAAAACAGAAAGGAGTATACACGACTGGAAAATAAACAGAAAACTGCTGAACTAGTACTTTAACTCTAGGATAATGGGCCCTGCTGCCTCCCCTTTTCAAAGGGCACTTCCCCTCCTGTTTCGTAAATCTATTTTTCAAATATTTCATATATTTCCCACTAAAAGCTGGGTTTTCCTGTTCTCATTTGTGCCTCAGTACCCATGTTGCATACAAGGAGGAAAGTGACTTTGGTCTGGCTGGAAGATGTTCTGTGAGATGACACAAGTCACTTCAGAACATGTAAAAATTTAAATATATATATATTGTTTTTCAGAAATGCCACCTCATAGATGTTGCAAAGCAGCAGTCTTGCTTCTAATTTCATCCATCAGTTATTCTGGTGTGATAACTCTACATCAGCTGTCTCCCATGCTATCATAAAACCATGAGTTCACTTTCTAGACTGCATCATAGATTCCTCAGTGCTTACTGGTCATTACTCATGAACACACTCTACCAAAACATTTCAGCTTAAAATAGATTTTTCAACATACGCTTCTAAGTTAGAATGTTGCACCAGTTTGCAATAGGTAAAATGTCAGAGACTTTGAAGTTTTACTCAGGATTATCCACCTCATTGTGGTGTCCCTTCTCCCTCCTTTTTTCATAACTTCATGTCACAACAGACCCCTATTTGTTTCCTTTCATGCTCCTCTATTTAAAAAATCTCATCACAAGTCTGTTACCTATGGTAAAGATACTCCTGTGGAGTTTCCTTCAATTCCCACTGCAAGCTCAGATTTCTAAAATCAGATTCCTTTGATACTGATCCTCTGTGGGATTTTTTTGCAATAACAATTCTTGTCACCAGTTTCTTAATTTTTAAAAGGAATATAAAAATAACTCTTTACTAAAAGCCCATAAACAAACAAACAAAAAACCACAAACAAAACAAAAAAACACACACACAAACAAAACAAACAAAAACCCCCACCAAACAAAAAACCCCAACCCTGTTGTTTCATGCTCAGAAGATGAATAATACTTTGAACGAAGTATAAGCCCAGCACAGAAGGGTACCAGAAAGGCCAGCTACTGCTTAACTCCTACATTGGCTCTGTCATTATTCTACCATTATTTTCACCTCGTTTGTAATCTATGAGGTGTTGAAATAGAAGTTCTTCAGCATATCAGCAGACCAACAACACACCATAAAAGATCATGGTATAGATAATATCAAATTTCTTGTCTAAAAACCTGGGGGGGGAAAAAAAAAAGTATGTTGAATTCAGCAGTAAAAAGCTGAAAAAAATTGGGAAGACAGGATCAGTTTATGGACAGAAACAGGCAACTATGCTCTCCTCTACAACTCAAAAGTGGATGGGATAAACACTGCAGAAAGAGTTTGTCTGTTTCTAGTGTGTGCAGATCTGTGTTTGGGGTGTGGTTTTTTCTTTTCTTTTCTTTTTTTTTCCCCTTCTTTTTCTTTTAACCAAACTCAAAAGAACAGAAACTTTTCCACCTGAGAAGATACAAAGAAGAATGGATTTTCTACATCCACACCACTCAGCTGGATTACACTGCTTAAAAGTAAGCAATATCGAACAAGAAAATATCTTGCTAAGAGTCTTTTTGACATACTGTGGTACTACTATAAATCTTCAACCAGATGAATTTTAACTTACCTCCAACTATGAACCAGTAGCCATGGTGATCAGTTCGTCTTTTAATGTTATGTAGTCTTCAAGTGTAAAGAGTTTCATATGCCTTCGAAAACACTATTTACTAAGTATGATTTCAGTACACACCTTCTACTCAGTATACTCAGAGTTTCTAGTATTTTGGGATGTATTATGGAAACCTGCTTCTACCTATATATGTTTTCTAGAATCCTTACTTTGCCCACATACTTGCTCTATTTTCAGGCCACGTGTTTTTTACTCCATCATGAATTATATTCTTGTTTTATTTTAGTACTTTCTTTCCTGTGTTCCATATAGTTAGAAGCTTTTCTGTTGTATGCAGAACACCACAAATCAGAATTTTCTTTGTTTTCCTCAAAGACAACACACCTTCTGGTTCCTTACTGCATCTATTTTTGTTGATATTTTCTATTTGCTCTAACAGACTTGTTTGGGATGTCCTGGTGTATTTTGTCTCCAGCCTATGTTTACTTTGCAGTTTGAGAGCTTCCTGGCAGACAGGGCCTGCAAGGTTGCCTTGTAGAGCATTGAGGCAAACAGTCAGTGCTTAATGAGTAAGATACCTGGTTGCTTAGAAGGAAGGAGACAGGTGTTTTCCATGTTATGAGACACATTCTTCCATACAAACTCCCCAGTTCACATCAAAGAAGAGAATCTGAACATTACTTTGAACATTTTTCACAAGAAATTACCCATCTACCTACATAACTTTGATGGTATTTGATGCATTTGTGAGTGTCCAATATTCATAACCTTTAAAATGAAGGTACAGTAGTCTACTGTAGCTCTAGCTCACATATCAAGACTTTGCAGATTACCATTTTTCATTGAGTTTGTCATTTGCGTGTTCTCCAAACTTATTCATAATATGTTACTGAATCCATGGGCAAAACACAGACTACGTGTACTCATCCTTTGTGTGTGCAAAAGGATTTGTTAAGCATTAGACATACATTCTCAGCATTGTACACAGAATCACAG
>WEIS01041962.1:0-17223 GCA_013389965.1 Todus mexicanus
CCCCAATTTAAAACTTTGCTCACTTATTTTCCCTAGAGATACTCAGTCACTTTGGTGGATACAACAAACCCTGAGGAGGAAGAACACTAATCATATAAAGAACATAAGTAGGCAGTTAAGTGCTTTATCCTTTAGACAACATTAACTCCTTCCCTGAGTGACTCAAAACAAACCTAGTTTACTGAAAAAGCCTTGGTTGTAATCAAGATGAATGATCACTTTAAAAAAACACAAGAAGTTCAGACTTTTCAGCAAGTTCCCTAAATGCAATGCACCCACATCTTCCCCATGGGTACTGCAGAACCAAGTGTAGTTCAGCAGCTAATTCTAATATTGATATATCAGGTAATTTCCATTTTAAATACCGTTTAATCCCAGATTTTAAAACATATGTACGTCAGAATGCAGGAAACTACAATTACCCACTTCAGTTTTCTTTTGCACTTGAATTGTTACCAGCCAGCACGACTGAACCTTCCTTTAAGGAAATATAGAAAGATTTATAACCATCCTTAGGAGTAAATGTAGCATGTCTCCTTCAAGACAAGCAACAACATGTGCGGATGAGGTCATGAGCTTGTTTAAAGATAGGAAAATAGTGCAAATGTTACACACTGGTAACACTTCAGCTCTTACCTGCAACTTGCAGATACTAAGCTTCAATTAAATGCAGACAAGTCACATCTCACAGAAAAAATTAAGTAAGATGAATTAAATTAGTCTACTCTTATTCTTCATCCTTCAATTTGATGTATCCTCTGGTAACCAACTTCATAGCAAACTAAAAGTCTGGACTTACTGAACGCAAAGTCAGAGATGTCTGTCCTAAACCCAAGTAGATGTAACACTCAAGATGCATTTGCTTAGATTCAAGCAGTAAATACAGAGTTTTGGCCCAAAAATATTAGATAAAACTTAAGTAAGGAGCAATAAGAGGTTTAGTGCCTGAGGTCTGGGTTCTACTTCACTGTTTCTGACGAAATTAAATTGCGAAAACCCCAACCTCAACTGACAATGTCTTGTTTCATGATGTGCAAGCAGGATGAAGCTGCTGACAAAGTTTGAACGCAACAAAATTCAGTTTGCTAAGGTACTCAAGGATCTCCTTAAAGATCTTATGAGGTGTCAACCTTGGTCAAAGGCCAAACCAAAAAAGGGAGGAATTTCTTTCCTTCCCGGAACTATAAAAGCTGCCTGCAGTAAAGCTTGCCATCAGCTCCAGGAGGAGTGACCTTTACAAAGCTTTCCTTCTGAAAGAGACTCAAACTCAATACCAGAGACTTTGGTGCTGTCAAAAGACCAAAACCCAATATTCAATTATATATTTTTTTTAAAAAAAAGCAGAAGTTACTCCAGCCCCTTTAAGTCAATAAAGGGAAGTATAAAAGAACCAGGACAGATATACATGCAAAAAAATTCACAACAATTTGGGCTGAATGGGACAACTGAACATCAGTTAGTCCAAGCCCCTGCTTGACACAATTCTAATTTGATCATGCTCCTCAAAGCCGTGTCCAGCCGAGGCTTGCATATCACCAAGCATATTTTATTCTAGACAACCTCATCCAATATTAAGGTTGGAATCTTAAACTACATTCAGAAAAATACTCCAAGGCAAAGCCAGAGTCACGCTCTGAGCAAAACCAGGGAAAACAAGGATAAGAACAAGCATTCAGAATACTTAAGTCTACCTCACTTTTACTGCAAGCCTTTATTCCAGGAGGTTCTGCAGCTGGTATCACACAGATCTACATGCAAAGACAACTCTGGAAGTAAATGCTCAGAGCTGAGATGAAAAAGCATTTGTAACTTAGATAAACAGTAGCTTGCTGGAGGAACAACCTCAGTATTCAGGTCTTGTAGTTCAGGGGGAAAAAAAACAAACCACCTTGCGTACAGCTTAGTACAATGTAGATTTAAATGCAAAAACCAAGCCAAACTCCTTTCCTGGGTGGATGATCACACCTTTCTGCAGGAAAGCTTACTTGGCAAGCTTAAATTAGTCTGTCAACCAAGTACAAGGACCCAAGCCATGTATGTTTTATTAAAAGTTCCACATCTGTGTGATTAGCTTAGAAATACAACATCTCTGCATCAGTTTCAGGTCTAGCTAACAGAACTGCTTTGAAAGTCATCCCTGGTGGCAGAGGCTTCCAGAACAACCAGCGAAGTCCATGAACCAGCACTTGCAGCCACGGTTTACGTTCAGTCTGAACAACTGACAGGAGCTGAAGAGTTTCTTTTTTGCACTTCCCATTACCATGGGTGCTGAAAAACAGACCTGCCAAGAACAGGTAAGAAACAGGGACCTGTTGGGTATTTTACTACTTCCCGTACAACAGCTGAAGAAGTCAAAGTCCTGGTGTGTAAGCGCTGCCAGCAGGGAAACACTCCCCACCATAGCAGGCGCGCTTCGCTGCCGGGCTTTGGACGGAGTAGTTACCTGTAGTTGCACAATAAAGTAAACACAGCAGGCAAAGCCTACAGCCAGAGACCTGTATATGAACAGCACTGCAGGTATCTTCCCTACTCCTGCATGCCGTGGAAACCCACTTGTGGTTGCATCTGAAAAGGTCTATATATAAAAGTGTGGTGTGAAGACTTAAATATTAGGAAATGCAAGCACTATCGCCACTGTGAAGCTCTAGTTCAGCTTCTCCTGGAATATGTATGATCTGTAATTCCCTTCTCCTTTCCTCCCCAGAAAGCCCCATCCATGCTCAGTGAGCTGGGTGGACAACACTTTGTGAACTCCAAATTTCTCATTATATTCATTTTCATAAAACCTTGTAGACATGCAGAGCTCGGAATCAAGTCGATCTTTTTTGTTCTGCTTATTTTCTCGCACCTCCTCTGTCACAGACCCACAGTCCCTACCACAGTTTCCACGCTGCCCCACATGGTTAAGTGGCATTCACCTTTATAAAAGGTTGAAAAACTAAGCGTAGTAAGAGCTCAAGGCAGCAGAAGGATCTTCTAGTTTTGATACCAAGAACAGACATCTAAAGCCTAGTTCTTCAAATACTCCCCACTTCTACAGCTCCCTGCTCTATTTCAGTAACACAATGCCACTAGCTGGGGGGCTGAGCTGCAGGGTTGAGCACTCAGGCCTGGAGTTGGGTACTTGCCACCAAACCCGTAACTCTACGTACAGCTCTAGAAGTTTCCAGTAGCTTACCAGCCAGCACCGCAGCCCACAGCAGGGCAGGGACACAGCTTGTTCTCCAGGATGGCAGACACCTGACTCACCAGACCACCACCCAGCACTTCTTCCTAGATAAAGTCACTATTCCTTCACCCAGCGCTTCTACAAATACCAGGTAATTTAACATCTTACTGGGCCACCTGAAGGTCTGGATTTCTTCAGGTGTTCAAGGCAGCCTCTGCTTAGTGATCTCATCCACCTGTGAGGATGAACTACTGACACCACTGCACTCACAGCAACAGTCAAAAGACCAGACAGTTTGTCAGGCCAGGGAATATCCAGTCCTCCTTCTTCCCCCAAACAGCTTAACCTGATGATACCAGTTTATTGGCTTAACTGCACAGCCCAGACAAACCTCTTCTGGAGGGCGATGAGCTCCCTGGCAAGCCGGCATAACACACCAGTACTCCCATTTGGTGTGGTAGATTCATTCAGTCAGGTGCAGCCTCCACACTAAGGAACACCTCCATCTGGCTCTGGGCACTAGTTATTTCCCCAACAACTTCAGAAACAGGCTACTTTCTTTAAACCATTAAATAAAAAGCCAGTAAATTCGTTTTAAAGTCAAGGTTTAACATAGCACATGCCACCTGCCTCAGTGAGGCATCACTGTCGTGCTTCAACTTTGGCTGCTGGAGCTTTAACTCTTGGTTATCTTATCAAAGGGATGTCAGAAGTCTTATGCAAGTTCACCTCTAACGTACTCGTTATCCTCTTAGGAGCCATTGAATGAAGTGTGAGTTAATGAATAACACAGTCGGAATTATTTCATTATCCTCACGGTGAAAGAGAGCCATCTAATTCTTGGATATGATGTAAGACTTGAGAACCAGCCAGTGATACTTACTGAGGCTTCCACCACTCCATCGAGCGCTACACCAGCGGGGTTCGCAGTGGAAGGCTGCGGACTGCCCTGCCAGCACCGCAAAGCTTCCCCAGTACAAGGCAAAACAGCTCCGAGAGCAGCCTTAGGGAGAATTAAAGCATCCAGTGAGGAAGTGGAGCCTGTCACTTAGCTTCCATGGAAAGGAGGACAGGAGGGGGAGGCTTTCAGCAGCACACATTCAATGTATGGGCCTCGCACAGATATGGAAATCAATGCAGTTTAACAGCATGTCAGCTCTTCACAGTCTCCTCTTGCCTGATCTCTTTTTCAGAGTCTCAACCCCACTCCAAATTACCACCCGTCTCTGGTAATACCCACATCAACCTATCTACTGAACTCCATCAGAAACTCAAGACACAGGGAAGCCTGAAGCAAGGTCAGATCCTTCATCAGTCCCCAGCAGTCCTGCCTGCTGGCACTCAAGGCTATCTTGCTCCTGCTTTTAGTTAAATTGGTGCTTTTCACTACAGAACCTGATGCCTTACAACTTCCCCAGTGAAAACACACACGGCTCCTGCTACAGTGGGTAGCAGGGAGGACAACTGGTGGGCTGAGGAAGTCTGTCTTGCAAAGTCCTGCTTCAGTTCACCAAGACATGTGCCTGCAGTAAACAAACAGCTTCAGACTGCCTGAAGAGTTTGTAGGTTTAAACCACTGTCTAGCACAGTCAAAGAGACCAGGCAGTTGAAGATGATGTTTCAAGAGATGGTATTTTACTGATTTCCTAACCATGGAAGTCCATCCTCACTGATACCAGGACAGCTATGCTAGGCAGTGCCCTTCAGAGAGTCTGACTCTCAGGACGCGTGTTCCTTCCTGTCCAGAACACCCCTACACTTTCTTTATATGATGCCATCAGGAGCAAGCTCAGACACAAGCAAGCAGCCCACATTAGAACAGTTCATACCAGGCCAGTACAGAAGCTTCAGGTATTACTTACCATGTGCTCCCCTCTAACAACCTGACTGATGACTAAAGCAGTACATGAGCAAGCTAAAAACCTATGAGAGAAAACCAGAACACCTGGGAGCCCAAAGCTAGAAGATGGAAGAACAGGACTGTCTTCTTGACATGTCATACCCAACAAGAGCCCAACGCAAACTTTCCAAGCAGTTCTCTCTCCATAGACTGCAGAAACTGAGATGTATTCTCTGCTGGAGTCAGGTTTTCCCCTAAGCTGCAGCTTGCAGTCCCTGCCGAACAGCCAGCGTTACCATTTGTGTAATGCATCAAAAGCAAAGGAGAATTGTACCAAACTGTAAATCAGACTGAAAGAAACCCTATCTTAAAGCTAGCATGTGCTGCTCACTCTCCCCCATGAGCATGCATATGCGAGCTGCATTCGTATTCGAGTCCTGGCGTCACAATGACTCTGTCAAGTATGCAAAGCTGAAGTATATTTAGAATGGTTGTGTTCATGCGATAGCTAGCCTCCATAATGCCATTAAAGTGTCCTAGACTCCAAACCCACTATTGTTCTACAAACACTTCTGCTATATTCTTCAATAATCGCTTAAAATACCTGTATTTAAGATACAACACTGATCCCATAGCGGCATCTGTAGAACTTTCTTTAAAGCATTAACAAAAATGCCATGAAGTTAGCTTTGAAGTCAGCAGGTGTAACACAGCACATGCCACCTGCTTCAGCGAGGCATCTCTGCCACACAAACTGTGTCTGCCAGAGCTTTATCTTATCTGAAGGATGTCAGAAGCCTTACACGAGTTGACCTCTGACGTACTCGTTATCCTCTTAGGAGCCATTGAAGGAATTCCATAAGATAAACTACAAAAGAAACTCAACTCGGTAAGATAAACTACCATAAGCTGGTTTGGGGGCAAATTTCTATTATCGTGGAAGCTTCTGAGCTGGTATGGAACAGCATCTCNAGGCAGACTGTGTCTCATTTTGCCTCTTTTTTAAAAAAGCCCACATTTTACTACCTAGTGAGCAGTTCCTACCTACGCTGGACACTCGTTTTAGGACACAGACACACGCTTGATTCAACTGGGTGGTCTGGTGGGAGGACAGGACAGCAATACCCAAGTGTCCTTAACTCTGCCGTTTCCAGCTTCAATCCACCTCGACGGAATCACCAGAAGGAAGTAAACAATGTCATCCAGACGGTCTGTGGAAGCACCAGTAATTAAAAACATACCTGCACATCGCATTCTTTGGTGTTCAAATGCAACAAACAAGCAGCTCACCAGACATCCCCTCCATTAACCCAACAGCTCTTTATCTCAACAGCTTGGAAACTGTTGACTCCAGTAAACGACAACTCTTCTTCCTACACCCCCCCAGGCTTTTTGCTAGCATGAAGTAGCTGCCAAAGTGAGAGGCAGTTACAAAGTTGTTCTGTCATCACGACTATTTCCTCAAAGCTTAAAAATTAAATCAAGTATTCCACTAGTGGAATTTTCACGACCAGGAAGTTTGCAATAATGCTGATTGCATTATGGTTATCGGGTTGTTCTCCCAATATGATAACTCAATCAGTTCAGTGCTTTCAGTTAATTAGTATTGCTTAACTAAGGTAAATGCAAGCAGAAACCTGAAAAGCATGAAGGAAACAGCAGGAAACCAAGCTCAGCTACTTAAACTGAATACTTCACGATCACCTGCAAGTGGCAGGGGAATTCTCACATAGCTCTAATATACATGAGAAATTGAAAGCTCTGAAGATTAGAGCTTCAGAAAATGGCCACATGAAAATTATATAGCAAGGTGGAGACTCGGGCTTTTCACTCGATCTAAACACTTGGGATTAGGAACGAAGAAAGGTTTATCGTAATGTATAAGAAAAGAACGTGGATGTGCTATTTCCAGGATATTCTGTCAGACTTTGATCCTCTCAGCAATAAAGCATAACTAAGCACGAAGGATTCTCTGGAGTCCACCAAAACCCCAGAGATACGGGTTCTCTAGAGCTTCTTCTGCACAGATCAAGAAGTACCTTCAGTCACGCTCTTCTCTCACCTGCTGGAGGGAAAGCAGATCCAGTATCAATGATGTGATGGCAGGCAGCAATAAGGTTCAGCCTTGGCACAGCCGTATCTTACAGAAGGGCTACCAGTTGCTAGAGAATTTTCACTGACTAATGCTGAAAAGGTTTAACTTGGAACTGTTCAGACAAGTACTTCATTGGAAATTGTCAGCGTGAGACGTCCAACTTATAGATGAAAGCCTTTGAACTTAGCCAGTGGAAGTGACTTCTACAAAACAATGCCCTTCACTCAGCAAGGGCAGCGTGCCAAGAAAAATAAGTGAACAGACAGCTCTCAAGAGTGATTCGAGTGTCCGTCTTCCTGAGAGTAGCCAGGACAAAGTGCTTTTTGTTTCTACCTTTGAGATCTTGACAAATCAAAAACAGATTAAATGTGCAGGCGGACTGGCTTCTCCCTCCCAGACTGACACACGATCTCAGGGAAGAGACCTGCCAGTGCTCTGCAGTAACTCACACCGGAGCAAACCCAGCAACGCGTATGTGCTATGTGCCTTGTCACAAGGCTGCAGCAAATAGTGCCTCCCCAGCACGGCAGGACCTGACAGGGAATCAGTTTGCTTACAGTCAAGATAAAATACAACCTCCGAAATAAGAGCTGGAGGTCCTAGCTGTAGAGGTATTAAACAACATGAATAATGAAGTTTTTAGTTCTGTCAGAGCCGAGAGGAGTATTAGCTTGAGTACAGTTACCAATGAAGGCTTTATTACCTCTAGCAACAGGCTCTGAAACACAGACATTTGTGGTTTACACATTTTTCATTTAACCTCGCTAAGTTCATCAGCAGTTTTTTTTACAGCTCAGTGACAAAACCAGAGTTTCTGAGTTAACTTCTCAGTGTGAAGTTTCAGTGCATTAGGTCTCACTACTGAATTAAATACCTCGTCACCTTAACATGCCCAAATCCAGGAACCTACTACCCATAAAACGTGCTTAGTCATCGGGGGTTATCTGTGGAAAGCATGTGAGCTTTTATCGAGCCACACATCAAATCTGACCACAAATCCTGAACAAACCCCAGCAACTCAACTGTTTCAGTTAACAAATAATAAAATAGAGCAGAAAGGAATGCATCTGCTTCCGCTTCCTCCATCACTTGAGCGCAACTCAGGTGGCACCACAGGCACACACCCAGTGCCAGCCAGCAGCAGAGGCAAACCCGTTGCGTGTTCTGTGGGCAACACGTTCAAACTCAGTGTGACCACGATACGGAACAGTTTCAGGAGCTGTATTTTTGAGGGATAAGATGGCATCGGTAGCAATGGTTGCTCTTTCAGCGTTCAGGCCTTGCTGTACCCCAAGTTCAGCCCAACCCTCCCCCCCACAGTGCCACAACGCAGACAGCATACTCAGCTCCAGAGTTGTGTGATCCACAAAGTAGCCCTGGTTCCTCTATACCTACCCTAAACTGCAGCACACCACCAGCACTCTTACCTAGGAACGTTAGGATAGGGGCCAATTTACCTACAGAAGCAAAACAAAGCACTGTGGAAACACCCGTTAAATGTTTCAGTTGCGGGAACCCTGGTCTAGAAGCACTACAAAAATCCCCCTTCAGAGTGTATCGGTCTAGTCACACTGAATGTGGCACTAGGACTGCAGGTAAAACTCAGAAGATGCAATGGGCTGACCCAGCACTGCAAAGGTGAAATCGCAGATTTTTACCTCAAATCTGTAAGCAAGGAACACACTTTCACTTCTGACAAGGAGTTAAGACGCTGGAAGGAAGAGAAAGAACCACATCTGAGTTGTGATGAACTTAATTCACCTTTGCTGTCATCCCACCAGCTCAATATAAGCAACACTTCTGTGAAACTTTTACACCAAGCCATCTCAAAATACTAAGAAAGGATATAATTTGAGTATACTGATTTACACTAAAAAAAATAATTGCTGCTTCTCCCTTCAAAAATTCACTGAAGCTTTAAAGTAGAGCAAACCTAACTAGACAAACTGGAAGACTTACTCCTTACTTCAGAACTGAAGCTTTCAGACCCTTCCATTCAACCTACTTCTTCATCAAGCAGCGTATCTTTAAGATATTTCATATACCCAGTATACCTTATAGTACTAACACAGCCTTTTTTGTTTAGAGTACACATTGGTAAAGGACTTTAACCCATTCCTCCCCAAAAGAAAGCCTGTAAAATTGACATTGGATACAAGATTAAATACAGCACTTGCAAGGTAAGGCTGAAATTATTCACCTCAGAAGCATTTGGACAAATCTCCAGCATTTCACAGGCAAAAAATTCACCTGCAGACAAACTCCTAAATCCTAACTTAGAAGTTCAATCCTGTAGGTAAACAAAACTGAAGAATGGAGAGGTTTAACGAGACAGGCACAACTGTTTCTTACCTACAGGTCACATTTACTACTTTGTGGTAAAGTAAAAACTTACCTACCACTCAGTACATCTAGAGTGACAACACACCTTGGCATTTAAATAACTGCGATGTGGAGATCTAGGCCATAGGTAAGCAGGAGCTAACTCTTCAAACAAATGCAGGTTTTAACAGGATAAATTCCTATTCTACACTCAGCTGAAAGTCACAGAAAGCTGTGTTGGAGGAGCAGATCGGCACAAGGCAACAAGCTTTTTATAACGTGGCAAAGATGCTCTGAATTCCACGTAGAGGCTGAGCTGTCACTCACAGTATGATCTATGGATCCCCAGCTTCACAACTTTCTCTTCCACATTTTTATATGCAATAAACTATCAGTGTGTTCTTCAAACTCTACGAGTTCTGTTTACAGTGTTACTACAAATCTGTCACAAAAGCCAAGTCATCCACACGATTTTTGAGGGGTTACAAGGGGTTCTTCAGAAGGCAGCTAACAAGCAGCAGATTCTTCAGAGGAGTTTCAAGCCATTGTGTTTGTTTCAACATGTACAAACTTGGCTAAGTCAAGTCTTTCAACAATACTTAAAGTCACCTAGGAGAGAATACGATGGCAAAACCTGACTAATTGCTATAGAAATCCAAGACTGATGGATGCACCGAGTTGTTTGACCCCAACTGATCTTCACGCAGCTGAAGAAGCGTTCTCCAAATTGGGTCCCAGGTATTCCCCCACCTTTTGCATTTTAGTGAACTACAAATAGTTTAGCAGATCTCAAGAACAACTTCACACAGAGACCCTGCTGCTCTTCCTCCTGAGTTTTCCAAAGTCAAACAGGACACTTGAAGTTCTAGAAAACAGGTGCTGCAGCACCAGTTTGAAGTTTAGTGTTCATCAGCTCCTGACAGTTCAAAACCTGACCTCTTACCAGCAGTAAAACACCCCGGCTGGCTACAGCTGCAACTGCACAAATGTGCTTCACAGCAACATCTTCGGACTCCTACAAAAAAATCTTTCCAGCAATAAAGCGCCGGGGACTCAAGAGCCTACCTGAACAGACTCAAGTGTTCTCTGCACCTGCAGAAGCAGCTCTGGCGCTCAAAGCCAGCCTGGAAATTCAAATGAGCTCCAGGAATTCTTTAATTGTCTTGGCAAGAGTCAGTATAAAAATTGTGGAGTTTAAGCACATGAATTAATTTTTGGAGGTTGTTTTGGCATCAGCTCTTTGTTTAAACTGTACGAGTAACTAGATTCTCCCCACCCCCCTGGCTTACTTCTAATATGGTAATTCTTGCATAAGGAAACGTAGGTCCCTTCTTGCCCATTTTATGCCACAAGTCACTTAAGACGGATTTCTTTTTACAAGGCATGTCTAATTTCTCACTCCTTGCCTTTGGTAAGTGAAGTCAGTTTAACTCAGTAACAAATGTTACTGCATCTGCAGTGTATTCTTAGAAAAACTATTTCTTAACCAGTAGGCTACTTATTCTGCTGGGATTGATACACATCAGCGAGTGTTTGCCATGAGACTGAAAAATGATTTTTCTTAAAAAAAAAAAACAACAGCAAAAATAGTAACAGTTGTTACATATACTTAGAAATTGAAAGGAGATGAGGCAGATTAAGCCATACTGCAATTCTGGGGCTCTTGAAACACATTCAAGTACATGAGGCTTAGCCCTACCAGGTCTCTAATTTGAATGCCAAACAATCTGAGTCTAGGAGGAAGAAGTGTGGTAGGAAGCAGCATGGCAACTGCATTTAGCAAGGGCTGGGTGGACAATCAGCACCTCTGCATGAGCAGTTTTGCAGTCGCAGGCAGCTGTATGTGCTGCTAGGACAGTTTAGAAAGCTGGACAATAGCTTGAAATACAGCTAGATAAATAAGCGACGAGGCACAGCAGCAGGCAATAGCAAGCTGCCAAACTGCTTCCTCCCCAAGCAGAGCAAATCAAGCTGTCTTATGCAAGAGGAAAAGTCTTCATACCTTAGTGCTGAATGAGAACGTGGCGGTCTGAGGGATGATGCAACAGCACTATTAATTTTAATAGGCCTGCTCGCTGGGTGTGACCCTCAGAGAGGATGGGAGCACCTCAACTTGGACAAACAGCTTGTTAAAAAGCTAATCGTAAAAAAACAAAAGCGAGAAATAGCTCTTATTGTCCTTGTTATACCATTCTTACGCTTGTCAAACCAAGCAAAAGCCTTTCGCCCTTTGTCCACAACCCCCCAGGGCTGAGTCCTGCACACGAGCACCACACCCACCGAGCGCAGCGACAGGAATGAACCCAGCCACCCTCCGCAGAGGAGCATCTCATATCAAGCAGGTTTCGAGACTGCTTTCTACTCCAACTTGATGACACCAGCAGGTTTGGCATTGCTTTTTTTCATCAGTGAATTACTAAAGAATTCTCCTCCTCAGCCTCTATCACTGTTAGGTTATTGCCAATCTTTCACGAGTTCATAGGAGGAAGCACCTACGCAATAAAAATATTGCGGAGGAGTTAGGATGACCTAGCAGTTGAAAGCTAGACAGTTCTTAAACCAGCCTAGCAGTCAACACTTGAGAAGGAAAAGATACTTTGCCTGGAGTAATGAGCTAAGTATAGAGCCACCACGACTGGAGCTCCCCAATTACCTCTGCATTTCTTTCAATGCGACTGAAACAACTTGGGAAGCAGCAGCTTCAGCTGCTGGTAGAGTAACTTCCTGAAGCTCCTCCAAGCAAAGCAACAATGATCTTGTGCTTAACCGACCAAATTCTGCAAAAACAGCACCAAGAGTCAAGATCAGCATCTTCTAAATCACTGGAGATTTTACCATCCCAGTTCATTAACGTATTTCTGCATTTTAGGGAATGCTATTTCAGAAAACTCCAATAACCTGCTCATCTAGTTCAGTCCTCTCACTGGATCAGTGTTGAGCTGTCACCCTCACCAAGTATCAGCTTTCATTCAGTCATCTGAAAACTGAAATCCCAGTCTGACATGTGGAAGACATTTCGGTTCCAGCTACTAAACTCTGCAGAACTGAAGGGGGAGGAAAAAGCAACACGACAGTGACCAGGCGTGTTGGAACAATTATGGAGCTATACAAGAAGTTACTGTTTTCTGAACTGATTTGTTAATGATTATTTATTACTCTTTCCCTTTTCCAAGGGTTTAGGAGCTGGATATCTACTGTATGGTCATAGAGTCTGAAAGAAGGAACTATGATTAACTGTAACACACACACACAGTTTCTACTGTATGGTCACAGATTCTGAAAGAAGGAGCTACGATTAACTGTAACACACACACACAGTTTCTACTGTATGGTCACAGATTCTGAAAGAAGGAGCTACGATTAACTGTAACACACACAGACAGACACAGTTTTCCTGCAAGGAAACATCCATACAAATACCCTAATGGTTTGGGGGGTGTGTATATATAATACATAAATATTATAATACTAAAATAATACAGAAAATGCATCTGTAAATCTACTGAACATTAGCTACGCTATCAGTACATTGAAGTTTTAATCCTTTTTATCACGAACTAGAAGTTTTAGAGCACAAATGAGATCTCCTTCCTTAGAAGCCTAACTGAGCAGATGCTCCCCCTGGGTTCTGCCAGAACTCAACCCCAGTGACAAACTATTCAACGCTTCGATGTGCATCTCCAAACCTGAAAATTTCCATGTGGCTTCTCGCTGCAGCCCCAGTTTACTCAACTGTTATGCACAGGGATGCTCTGCAGCAGCGAAGTACGCTAACCAAACACCTCCAAATCATGTGATACTCACGCTTGAGTCTGAAGGGATTAAGAGATTCCAGTCCAGAGTAAAAGAAAACAAGCAAGCTATTGTATTCTGCATTAGAACACAGCTATGCCTTGACCATAATCCATCCGCCAAACCTACAAGGAAAGCCCAGCAGACCTCGAAATATTTACCTTGTTCCATCTTCCTCCTTTTTCCCCAGAGAGTTCAGATTTTCCCAAAGTGCAAAAAGGTGCATTCTTTTGGAAGTTACTCAAAGAAAGGTTCACTGAACATAGACAAAGATGATAATTTAATTACAATGGGTATCCAACCAGAATATAATGCCCTGTTCACAGCAAATTCCTGCTACCAGCAGCGAGAGAAAATTAAGAATCTGAATTCTCCAATGTACTCCCGACTAGTATGTCCACCAATCACCATACAATTAAAGAACAGAACCCCTTCATTGTAAAGATGAACACTTGTTTGCTTTTGGTAAGGATTAGGCATTAATTTGAAGAAAAGCTTATCCCACTCTTAAAAAAACCCACGCACAGCGCTGAGATGGAAAGGAGGAAAAGGTCTGCAGGCAGAGGCAATAAACTTGCAAGTTTACATTAAGCACACTTCATTTGTTTTCAGCTTCCTTTTATTAAAGGAAAATGATCAAAATAACCCAGAAATGCCATCTGCTCCGACACTTTAGTCAGGTTTCTTGGATCAAAAGTTCAACAGTATCTACATTACACCAACATAATTGTTCTCAGAAGTGAAAAAAAGGAAGCAAGAAAAACTCAAATAGAAAAATAAATCAAAGTTATCATCTCTCGCCACTCAGGAAAGGTGTTTCTGCTCCAGTCAGACCACGGTGAGCTTTTACTGCAGAATGGAAAGAGCTCTGTCCTCATGTTAATTTTGAAGCAAAGCTGCTCTGTGATATGGCAGGTGAGATTTCTTCTCATTAGCCTCTCATTTTGGCTGATCTGTTCTTTGTCAGGAGATCAGCAAGTATTTTTGAAGCCTGAACTTAGAGAACCCCCAGAACAGTAAAAGTCAGCTTTGGTAACAGCAGCTTGGAATGTTAGAGAAGACACTGGGGGCTGGAGGCAAGTATAGCTGAAGACAGTTTTCAGCTGCAACAAATCCAGAACTAAGTCTGCAAAGATCTTGAAGCAAACAGCCTATCACGGATACAGCAAACAGTATAATTACCAACAGCAGAGCTCCTCAGCATCTCATTTTATCTCCAGTTTGGGTTTCAAAGCTAGCAATTACAAGCTCGCAGATAGCAATGCAATAAGGAAAGCTTTCACAGGTACACATTTAGGTCAATTACGGCTACACCAGATGAAGTCAGCCAGCCACAGCAACGCGCTTACTGCCTTTGGAGAAAACTGAGAGAATCAGGCTGCTGCTCCCCTTCCAACTACCTACCAGATGGGAAATTCCAGGGAAACACTTTCCACCAATTCCAAACCTAGCTGTAGCCACTTCCACGAGCAGCTTTGGACTTCAACTCATTTTGAAAGCACAGCGTGGTGGCTTAAGAGCAATAGGGCCAAGCTTAGTACTAGCTCAACTACTAGATTGGATCCTTCTAACACCTTCTGTACAACAAAATTGAGGCTTCCCGTCAAAAGTTACCTTACCTATCGTGAGATGTTACAAGTTTTAAGAGCTAAGTAGTTCCAGTGTTACAGGAAGCACAAGCAAATTGTTCCCAAACTCTCTGGGTGCTCAGTCTTGTTACTATCTCTTCAATCCAGCCTTCAGTTTCACTGGACTCTTCAACAGTTTCAACGGCAATTTCTAGCAGCTAAATAACTGAAAAATTCTAGTAGGTCTGCCATTGACCAATAAAGTGCTCAGCCCCACATGACAAAGACTCAAGGAAAGATGGGATTTTCCATCAATTTTCCGCAATCCTTCCACAAGCTGTACAGAAACCCCCAATAAATAAGAATCCTACTTGCACAGCACAGTCAAACCACAGAGAAACTGCAGAGTTGTACTCACAGGACTTGGAAGGCTTATGATCCACATCAGGCCTCCAGCAGAAGCTGCTCCCAGAGGGGAGCTAGGAAGACAGCAAATGTCCTGCAGGCAAGTCCTGTCTTTGCTCCACTCTTCAAGGGCAGTCAGAAAGCCAACCAAGTGCATCTCGTCTTTGCACCCTCCATCCCAACCCACACCTCTCAGCATGCAGACAGGCATTGCTGTCCTCTCCTCACACAGGGGGCTGGAGGTAGCTTCCCCCTGGTACTTCCATGGGTGGAGAAAGCAGCATGAGAGAAAACAACTCTCCTCCTGTGAGGAGCCTGCTCTTTCCCAGCTGATACAGGAGTCAAAGCCTTCTTTGAAAGGCAGAGGGAAAGAGAAACTATTTTTATTACTTCCCAAAGTTCTGTCCTTTCAGGTAGCACTACAGAATTAATGCTTTGATTATAGCCCTCGTTTCCAGTCCCAAAGTTGGAGAAGCAAATGAGGCCCACAAAAGGGCAAGAGAAAACTGTTCTAACAGTGTTTCTATAAATAATGTCAATACCAGTGCATAAACCTCTGGTATTAGAAAGAAAAACTATCAAGACTTAATTATGGCAATGCAACAGCCTGCCCCCTCAAATTCAATACTCCATACTGACAATGTATTCTAGGAACTAAACCCTGTTGAGTAGCAGAACAATCAAAAACACTTGGAAAGACTATTAGACTTGTATACACAAGAGCCCTCGTCATATAGGCAGGCACCCTAGCTAAAGATCTCTCTTTCAAGTTATTCTGTTTTCAGAAATCTGTTAGAACACGGTGTATAGCTTTTCACTGGTTTTCCCTGATGAAAATTTTTCCACGCTCTTAAAATAGGGTAAGAAAGACCACAAACGGGAGAGCCTTTGGTAGAAGTCTTACCCGTGGGGATACAGTACTCACAGCACAGGAGAAGCATCCACAGGTAGTAAGTTATTTTGATAATGTTGTTTCCTTGGAATGTAGAAAGCTGAGTTTACTGGGAAAAAAGGTTTGTCCAATTCTCTTCTCATTAAGGGCTAAAGCAAGCCTCATCTGAGAGGGTAAGTCCTGCACATTTGCTAGAGACAGTCCCTGTAAATAACTTTAGCTTTGAAATTAAACCAAGACCAAAAGAAACACCCAACAAAAAACCCCATCAAGATACCCAACATTCCCCAAGTACATTCAGCCTTCAGTTCACCAGGTGCCTGCTGCAGATTCACGCCCCCACAGAACTGTCCCAGCTCAAGAAACCAAGTCCCTAGATCCTGCTTCCACCTCATCGGATCTAACAGGGGCACTGCTCAGCCCAAGCCTTCTCTGGGACCTACTCCAGCAGGCAGAAAAGTGCATTTAAATTGATCCTCCCTGCATTTTAACGTGGTTACGATCACAGGTTCTTATTTTAAAGCTCTGTCAGAAGATAACAAGACAGTGCTGTAAGAGTTTTCACATTTGCGTGCTTGCCCATGAAGCAGAAGAGCTTTCTAGCTCTCCTCACACTGGAGCCTCCACTAAACTCTCTCCAGAAGCACACAGCAGAGAGACTCTGTGGGGAAGCACTATCCAACCCTGTGCAACCTGCCACTGCAGAAAATGCGCAGTGACTAGATTAAAATTGAATGCAGGGAAGCACAGAACACAGCTTGAGCCCAACACGCACACCAAGAAGAAAAAAGAGAGTTAAATATCAAAGTTCAAGTATCAGAAGTATGGCTATTCACTGCCTTCTGGCCGCCCAGAGCCCCATGGCAGCCTGCCTTGCCATCCAGCCTCAGCAATTCGGACACTCGAACATTCCCCAGTCCAGCACTCGCTGTGAACACACCCCAGTCAGGGTGGTGGACTGTCCTGACTGCCTCTCCAAAAGCCCAACTCTTCCTAAGCACCCAGGGACTAACTCCATGTTTCTGATCTCATTCTGGTTTCAAGCTAACTCCACGGGTGTCAGTTTTCCAAGCTGAGCTCAGACTTCACAGCTAGCACTTGTCAGAAGTTCTGACAAGTTCTGGTTGGAGGAGAACCTTA
>WEIS01041967.1:0-11981 GCA_013389965.1 Todus mexicanus
TATATGGTTGAGGTTTAATAT
Source organism: Todus mexicanus (assembly GCA_013389965.1). Taxonomy (NCBI): domain Eukaryota; kingdom Metazoa; phylum Chordata; class Aves; order Coraciiformes; family Todidae; genus Todus; species Todus mexicanus. Next base: position 22 of record WEIS01041967.1, read on the forward strand.
CCTTGTTATATTATTCTTTATTACTAAAAAGCTACAAAGACCGTGTCTCAAAATTGAGAAGAAAATATAATATGCAATCAACCTGGTGCTGACCGGCCTTGGCTTTTAAGTTATATGCAAAGCAGTGGATGAGCCAGGAAACATGGTCGTATGCTTTGCTGCTGTATAAACCAAAGAACGATGGGTGGTTGGGAAGTCAGTCCCAGCTTTGTCAGCCTTTCTTCACTGGACAGATGACCCAGACCTCAATCACCATTAAGTCCCTTCACTGGATTCCCTTTGCTATGTACATATCTCTCTTATGCTGAGGAGCTCAGCACCGGACATAAAATTCTAGATGTGGCCTCACCAGTGCTGAGAAGGATCATCTACTTCAAACTTACGGAAACACTCCTCCTAACATAAACAAGGATCTCATTATCCTTCTTTGCTGCTAGGGTTTGTTGCTGAACATGTTCAACTTGATAGCCACTTACATTCCCAGGTCCTTTTCTGCCAAGTTGTGTTCCCACAGTATATATTGGTGCGTGAAGTTTTTCCCTGGGTACAGGACTTTGTACTTGTTGAACTGTCGTAACGACCTTCTAATACTTGTAGTTTTGATTTTTCTCTAACTGCCTCTAGCTTGATGTATTGCTTCCTGATCCAAATGGATAAAAATAGGACCTAGCCAGCAATAAGCAGGCAATTGTAATTTTTTCATACTCTCATTCCTGTGGAATCATACTTTGTCCAGGATAGAGGGCCCTTTGTGATCAACAGGTCTCTGGAGGCAGCGAAGCAACTTGATGCAAAATGGAAGCAGGGTATCGAAATGCAAGCACAGATGAGATGGGGAGTTATCAATGGGAAGGGAGAACTCTCCTTATCACAGGACACAGCTTTTCCTGTTGCTTATCAGCTGTTCCCTGTGACAACTCACTCTCTAGAGACTTGGACAAAATACTAGAGAAATGATTATTCCTCAAGGCAACACCACCAGCAGATTATCTAGTGTCCCAAGGGACACGAGAATAGAAGCACGTTGACTATGAATTTTTTCTCAGAGGTGCTTGTTGGAGTAGGACAGTATTTGTTAGATGTTTTGGTGATACGGAGAGCATTAGTTACATTAAATTTATCCCTTGTTGAGCACTTGCAGGCCACATATAACCGCAGATCATGATTTTCAGTTTTTACCTCAAGCTTGGTGCCTGTGAATGGGTACTATCATTCTCTCCTTTCCCTGTAAAGTTGTTTTTCAGCACTTTCTGGGCTTGCACACCTTGATAGTGTCCCTTTGAGTGGCTTAAGCATTTAAGAGTTTATTAGAAGTGGATGTAAGTAAAATAACACAAGTTTTATTAGGACATTATATCATGCTGCAATACCAGCAGAATAAGTAATTCAGGGAGCAGATGAAGCTCGAGGGACAAACAAATGAATGTTCTCTGATTGGGGAATACTAAGAAAATAATTCAGGGTAGTGAATCACCTTTTGTTGGTTGAAAGAAGAAAAAAGAGAGAAAGAAGATTAAGACATTCTGACTATAACCTGTTTAAACTTCCATTGCCTCAAGGGAGCTTATAAGAGTGCTGGAGAGGGCCTGTTTACAAAGGCTTGTACTGAAAGGACAAGGGATAATGGCTCTAAATTAGAAAAGGGTAGATTTAGATTGGATATTAGGAAAAAGTTCCTTACCATGAGAGCACTGGAATACTGGAACAGGTTACCCAGGGAGGTAGTTGAGGCCTCATCACAGGAGACATTCAAGGTGAGGCTCAACAAGGCTCTGACCAACCTCCTCTAGTTGAAGATGTCCCTATTTACTGCAAGGGATTGGACTAAGTGACCTCCAGAGATCCCTTCCAACCCAAATGATTCTATGATTCATTTTGTGTTTTGATCAGTCGTATAGCAAGGTACTCTTCAACTTGGTCAGACCTTCATAGATAAAGTACGGATATGCTGAAAAAAATTACAATGCTTCAATGGGAATCAAATCTCTTGCCTATATCCTCCTTTCTTTTATTTGGCTATCCTTTCCAGATGTCTAGCAAGTTGAATACATGTAGAACCTAGCGAAAAATATGCTTATTTTAACACAATATTTTTTGGAAGTGCTGCAGCTAAACAGAAAACATATTGCTCTTTAGTCTTTGGCACTGGAAGTAAATTTAGTGCATAATTTTATTTTTATCCTCATTTCTGAACTGTCTGACTGCTGCTGGTGACATTGCTATGAAATCCAGGTCATATATGTGTCTAAATAAAAGGTGGATTTCTAACTTTATTTTATTTTCAACAGGCAGCTACAGCAAGGTACATTTTTATTTTTAACGGGCAGTTGCAGCAAGAAACTGAAGGGTCAAAAGCAATCTTGTTTTCATCTGTGGGTGTAGTTACCAAACTTTAAGCCTCAGTCTGAACATATTTTTCTTCATGGTTCAGAATAGCTGCAAAAAACATATCATTTAGAAGTCATTTTTTACTGAGGTAAATGTCAGGATTTATAATCCTTTTAACTTTTGTTTTGTTTGGTTTTCATGTACTGATTTTTAAAGAAGTCTTGATCATTATAGAACCTGCATAGGATAATCCAAACTCCTAATGAGCTGCTATTAACTCCAGCCATATTTCAAAACTGTCACATCGCTATGAGCTGCAACAAACATATGACATAGAATTTGGATGAGGGAAAAGTAACAATCCTTCCCAGCATTGTCCTCAACTTCACCTCCATTTTGCAAATGGCTTATGGCAGATGTGTTGTCCTGATGTTGGTACCCCTTAACATTAACATCCCTCTGTGCTCCCCCTTCCCACAGAATGGGTGATTTGAGTGGCCTATGTACCTCCAAGCTGTCTTCCACCTGGGAATGAGAACTATTTCTCCTTGGAAAGGGCATAAAATCCTGTTGTAATTTTGGAAAGCCTGATAGTGCATCAAAAATAGGTCAAGAAATAGAGTGTCTGGTAGTAGTTGAAGAGGGAGTTTTCTTCTTCCCACTTACTGTAAGGTCTGTGGAACAGCTCCTTAGGGTAGAACAAAAAAATCCAGNAGACATAAGAAGATAGTCTAGCAACACTTATTGGTGTAATAAACAGATAAGGTCCTGTCAAGTCATCTACACAGCTGTGCAGAAACAGGCTTCTACTTTGGATTGCTTTCCAGATATCATTGATTTATTATATTAGACCTCCCTAGTTGCGTAAGTACATTTTTTATTATATTTCAGATTACGTAGATTTATTTCCCTGGAGTGCAGGTGTATAGGGCCTATGTTTTAGCTGTTGGTAAATGTGGATATCTTAGGAAACTGAAGTTGTCCAAAATAGAACTGAATTTAACCCGAACACCATAAAAATCCTACATTTCATCTGTCTTTCCACTACTAAGCATTTGGTAGGATTCATAGCAGAAGTGAATTTTAAGGTGAAACTTGAAGGCAAGAGATATCTAACAACCTAAGATTCAGGCACCATTGTAAGAAAGATCCCATACATATGTTTGAAATGAGATCACGCTAGTTTTTCATGGCCAGTAGGTAAGTGTTCACGACAATTCATCTTAAGGGTGCTTTGATGAGATGTTTCCCAAGGTTTGCCTTTCAAAATTCAGTGAATTATTCATGAACACCACAGGTTGATTTCATCTCTACGAAAAATTCACGACCTCTTTATTCACTTCTTTGCTACTGTCAGGCTCCTAAGGGCTCAACAACTGTTTTAATAAAATGTCATTCCAACTACTGTACATCATAGAATATGAACTTTTCTGAAGCTAAGAAATGAACAAATTACTTCCTGATTTTTCCAACACTAGTGGATATTGTATAAATTAAATGAGAATTGTCAGTATATCACTACTAAAGCTCATAGATATTTTTTGCTACACTCTCTGAGCCGATTGCTAAAAGAAAACACAAACACCTTAAGTTTAAAATATGAGTAAACCTTCATTTTCCTCTGTTTCAGAAGGAGTCAGAATGCAAAAATTATAGGGAGAATAGATTTAGAAATATCTATTGCAAGATAAACTAATGCATTTGTCCCAGATACCAAAGTTACACAGAACTGTCTTATTTCATGAAAATTATCTCCATTTAATGGCTGTTTTATGAAATGGAAAAATGTCAAGACAACCAGAAAATATGTGCTTTTGAATGTACGGCTGTGATTTCTGATTTGAACAGGACTTATTTGTCATGATTGCCTAAGGTCACATCACAATGTGAATAAAAAAAGAGGATATTCAGGAACAGTCTTATTTCAGACTGGCTGATATTCAGAATGTGTCCTTGTGACTTAGAAACTCCAATTGTCCCATTTACTCTCTATCCTTCTTGCCGTTGCATCATTCTCACAAACTATTGTCATCCACAGTAAATAAAACTGATGATGAAACGGCAATACTCTAGTAAACTGCTGAAGCTTAAACCTCCTCATTTGCATGAGAATGAAACAGAAAATAGAAGTAATCACATTTTCAGTTCTAAACAGTAGTACAGGCTTGGGGTTTGGTTGGGGTTTTTGTTTGTTTGTTTATTTGTTTGTTTTATATTATATAGAGATATGTTTAGATAGAGAAAAGAAAAAGGATGAGAGCTTTAATTCTCTTCTATAACGGCTTAGCAAATTCAGATTCTGTTTGGGAAGTGATAAGGGTTTCCTATATGGGCATCCTGTTGGAAGCAGAACAAACATTTGTTAGATGTGGAGATCTGTGAGACAACAAATCCACATGATGCTCTGGAGAGGACGTATGGAGATAAAGATTTTTATTTACTGTGAAAAAATATTGTTTCAAAAGGTCTTATTTCCAGACAGAATCACTTCTGCAGAGTATAAAGTTTAGAAGATTGTCTCAGGAATGAAAACAGTTGTGGGCTCAGAGTTTATGCTTCTAATTTGTAATCATATAGTACTCACACATCTTTGCCACCCACTGTAGTTTGTTATTGTTCAAGTGTCCTGATAAAAATAGTTCTCATTTCTCCATCACACTGCCAGTCTGAGGTCCTTAGCCTGCCAGCACTTGAAGAGCCAGCATCTAAAAATATGCAAGTTGTCTGACTGAGCCATTGACTTTGTGACTTTCTTGGTTAAAGTATGCAACTTTCTTGGTGACAGGGGTATTTGAACTCCAAATCTAAAATCTTGAGCTTCCCACACCTTTCAGTGAATTGTGGTCATTGCAACACACGATCTTTGAAGACCAGGATTTATTTGACCTATAATTTATGTGATATAAGTTGTGTTTTGGGTGCCTGTCCTCATACAACTATTGAGACACCATGCGGTGTTGTGTCCTTGAATTTGAAGTTTCAGAAATCATAACCACTCATTTACTCTTTTGCGGCTAAATCAGTAATAGTCTTTCTAGTCATCTGTAATCAATTATCCTTGTATAAAATTTGGATTAAAAAAAAAAAAAGAGTACTTTAAATGTGTTTTTAGGTTATCTGCATAAATAATATGCTAATAGAAGAAATCAGGCTTGAAGAGATAATAACATATTGCATGGACAGAGGAATCAAAGGACCTGGTCCATAAAAGGATCTAGATTACTAAAACCCACCTACCAGCCATGTCATTCAACTGCAACTTCAGCCCCACCTGAGAGCACTTGTTTTTGTCACTGCTTCCACACTGGGTTCTTTCATCACTTTTCTACACAAAACTAAGTATTGATGGGCTAACACTGCCAAAAGAACCCATTACAGTGCATCTTTCAAATTCATAACTACTGAACTAGACAGTAGCAACTCTTTGCATTATTTTTATTTAACACCTTTGTGTCTTGCTACAGACTTCTTGTATTTTGAAACATGACCTTTTCCTCTGGTATTTTCCCTAATTGGTCTTACTGGCCTGTAACTTATTTTTCCTAAGGCAGCTAGCACCATTCACTGGACGAGGTGGTCACAATTTCTCATGAGTCTAGTAATTTTGACTGCATTAGGAAGCATCCAAAATCAGTTGAGGGTCTGCATAAAATTTCCCTTCTTGACCAGCATTGTCTCCTATTCTCTTTAACTTGGAATAGTTGTACTATCATGTGCAGCGTGATTTCAATATACCTTTGTTCCAGCATTAAGGTTAATGCTAGTTTTATCTGCTCTTTTATCAATTAATATCAGGAAATATGGTAGAATGTTTCTCTTATTAGGTCTCATACTGGCTGCCGTCTTTGAGAGCTTTGAAACATCCCATGACAACAGTAGGATGGTCATGTTGAACAGTGGAAGTCAATTTTGAGTCATTTGAGGCTGCTTGCCTCTTTTAATATCTGTTTGCTGTGAGCAATTAGTGTAAATAAACCATCCCACTGAGTTTAGTGGGACTGCATTAAACTGCATCTTGTGGTATTTACCTTCTGTGCTACACTTAACTGAACTAAAAAAACCCAGAAATTTTTTTTGTTGTCATTTGTTGTTTGATGCTGTTCAGATGTTTGTTGGTTTTTTTCTGTTAGATTTGCTTGTTTCTGTTATCTACTACAATTGTTAAAAATGTTTGTAGTTTCAGGAGTTCAGCATTAAGTATTCATATATTTGAGAAATCACCACCCATAGTCAGTGACACATGAGACCTTCTAGAGTTTTAGGATGACAGATTGCTGCCTAAAGTATGCCAGAGATCAACGAGTGGGCAGTGTATGCAAAATCACTCCAACTACTAAAATTAAGTGGCATTTTCTCATGTCTTTTAACTTGGACATAATAACAGGTCTCCTGGAAAGATACTTGATGACTGACAATAAGACTTCTCATGTTGTGTACAGCATGTGTGTTGGATGACCTTCATCTGCTGTTCTGTTAAAAGAGCAAAGTCATTATCTTCTTAAATGCAAAAATATGATATATAAAATCACCTGCCACCTGCCTCAGAAAAAGTATCCTCTGCTGTTCCTTGGAGACAAGACTCATCCTTATTTCTCCTGGTTTTAAAGACTACAATGGGCATTTAATGACAACATGAGGTCTTGGAATCTAATAAGGATTTTTCCTTTTCTCAAATATAAATTACAAGCTTTAGGAAAACTGATATTTTCATACAATTATAATTTAAATTATGGATGAATTAGTGGGCAGATTGTCAACAGATGGCAGTTGTCACAGGGTGGGGAATACGAGCTCTGAATGCACCTTCAAAACTTCAATAACACAACTTTTAATTCCCTCTGACAAAAGTGGATAAGGGCAGACGAGGAACTGCAGAATTGGAAAATAATGCAAGAATTTATATACACTGTGAGTACAACTGTGTCCTTGGGACAGAGTTGTAGACTTAAGCATATAGGCACATATGAACACAAACATGTCCACTATCCAAGGGATGTAGTCCCCTGTTTCTCTGCAGTACGACTGTCCACTGTTAGATTTAGCAGTCTACTGGTAGATAAGAGGAAGAGTGTCCACTGGGAACTTGAGGAGGTTGAGTGTCTGGCAGGAGCATCTCTATGCTGTCCTGGTAGTCTCAGGGGCTCTTCTATGCAATCGTGGCGCTTTTTTGTGCTGTGCCTGGTCTCCCTCACAAGAGGTATCTCTGCCCTTTACCTTTAAGCTGTACCTGAATCACCTTGACTGCTCTGTCTAATTTGGATTAAGGTAATTTAAAGACAAGCTTTGTTTCTAAGCAGACATCTTTCCCCATTTTAGGCTAAACAATAAGACAGTTTTGTAGAATTTAAACATACTGTACTGTTAAGCAGGTTATCATTCTAATTAGAAGGCACGAAAACTTCTCTACAACACTTAGGATAAGTGTATCTTAACCCATAACACTTTATTGGTTGGTAGTGTCTGGGAAACCTGCCTGTAAAGTCTCATGAGATAGTAGGCAAGATATTCAGGGACAAAGGAATAGAGAAAAATCAATGTGTTTATTCTACACTTCCTGTCCTGATTACATTTAATATTGGTTTGGTTTAGGTTTGGATTTTTTAGAAGGTATGAATTGTTGTTTTCTGTGGTGTTTTCTAAAGGATACAAAGCTGAGAGGTTGACAGTACATAAGAAAAGATGAATGGTGTGTTTGTGTAGAGTTCAGTCAATGATAACAGAAGAATCTGACAGAGAATACAAGGGAGAGTTCAAAATATATAAAAATAAACATAAGTAAAATGACCATGACTCTAACTGCAAGTCCTGCAAAAACCCCATCTTAAATCTCCTTGTGCCTATGTCTTGGTTTGGGTTAGAACAGAACAATTCTGTTCAGTGATTTCTACTTTTCAGCTAAGTCTCTTTTTACTAGCTGCATAGTCTGAAAGCAGCATGTTTTGCAGACAGTGGCTGCTTCTAGCAGTGATAATGCTCCATGTTTATAGTTAGTACCAAGGATTGGTATGCAAACCAAGGTCACTGCTAGTTCTTGTGTACCACACCAGGGGGTGCAGAAAAGTAAGGGCTGTGCCTGCAGGGAGGAGCGGACAGGACAGGTGACCCTGAATTAGCCAGTTAGTTCTTCCATCCCATATACGTNGCGCTGAGCGCATGTACACCCTTTTTTTTTTTTTTTTTTTCTCTGAATCTCCACTTGTGATCAAGAGTCTGAAAGATGCAGAAGAATGTGTGTCTGAGGAACTCACTAACCTGAGGTTAAAAAAGGTTTCTGTACCATCTCTGTGAAACTTCTGTTGGCAGAAGCCTTGCTTAAAGTGTTTGAGCAGCAGCATCAGTGAAACACAGATATTACTCAGCAGAAAACATATTTATGTTTTCATAAGAGTCTAAAAATTATGTGGTACAAAATACCTGCATATTCAGTTACAAATCTTTTTTTTTCCACATGCAGTGGCTAATTAGAAGTCATTCTGTAAGATCAGTCATAGCGGACAATGATAAGATAGCTATAGGGGATAGATTAGTAACTACTTTTATTGAAAAACATAAGAAAATACAAAAAAATATGAAAAATTACTCTCTTTGCTCCTCAAGGTGTTGTTGCTAAACTTTTCTTTTTTTTTTTTTTTTTAGGAAAGGAAGTGTATTTTGATATTCTAGAAGGTTTTCTACACATCTGAAATCTTCCAGAGGTAGAAGCAAACTATATAGTTTTTGAAAATAGTTGCATGTTCTTATCTTAGTAGTGGTGCCTTAGAAGGTAGACGTTATGAACAATTATGTATGATTGGCAAGTACCATGACTGGCATTCCCTAGATAAGCTAACCTATTTTACGATCCTTCAGGTGAAGACTGTTCCTTTATGAATATCTGGTGCATTTGATACTGACGCTGCTGAAGGCAGGTAGCATATGCTAGAATACTTCTGAAAAGATTATGAGTACTTAGTGTGAAGCTCTTAAAATATGGACATCTGAAAAGGAGACATTTAGTTTAAGGATCCCCAAATCCCTATCTTACTCTAGGGGATGGGACCCAAAATTTTCATTTCCTAAATATACATAAACATTTGATATTTTGTGTTGTTAAGCTCCTCTGAGGGTTGATATCCAGCCAAAAGGAATCACATGTCACAAGTGGATATAATTCTGTCTAAATACCATCCTATGAGTTTGCACTCATTATTTTCTGCACAGCCTGCTGACCCACTTCAACGCACTTCATGTGTAACTCAGAATTTCAACTTGAAAAAAAAAAAAGCTAGGCAGGAGTCAAAGTGATGAGTTGTTTGGGCAAGGAAGGTTGAAGCACAGGAAGCAAATTGCTGTTCTGTAAGGAAGGTTATTCTGGGATGCAGTCAACTAAAGAGTGCCTAGGATGAGGAATTTTACAAAAACAAAAATGGTAATGCTCCTGCTTCTCTGGGGCATTCTACTAGAACTGAAATATTTCTATAGACAAGCTCTGGCACTCCCACCCTGTTTCTGTATTTATAAGAATTGGGGAGCAACATAACAAGACTTTTCAGCAAGTGATTCATTCAGTAACTGTTACAGTATGGAATGGGAGGTATAGGTTCAAAACCAATACATATTTGGGGTTTCTTTTTCCCTAAATTAAAAGAACTGAGGCATTCTTTCTGCGCACCATAGACATGCACCCCAAGAATGAAATAATAATAATAAGAAGAAAGCAACAAACCCCATCCTCAACTCTTGAATTTTGAACAGAAAGATGGCTGCAAAACCAAGCTGAATACAAACCTGAATGCGAATTTTGATGTTTGGTTTATTTCCTTTTGCTATATTTATGATTATCATCCATATTTTAATAAGGAAAATGCAAAAAAGAAATTATACTTGAAAATTTTTGTTACATCATTGTGTGCATATGTATATGTCCGTGTGAGTTGAATAGCGTTTTATTACTAATACTTCAGTGCTAAAGTGTAGAGATTGGTTTGCATAGAAAAGTCAGGAAAATATGAATGATAAGCACACTTCTTCATGAAGAGCTCAGGATTGACCTGTAAATCAAATCATGAAGCCCCCTTCCTTTCTACACTCCACATAAACTGTAACCTGTTCATGGAAGCTGGGCTAAAAGATACAGTTCTATAGAGTGGTCACAGGGAGAGGCAGTACAAGAAAGGATTATTAAAGGAATAGAGACATCAGAACAAATCTCAGGACTCTGCAGTGTGTCACAGAAACAGGACATGAGGGAAAAGAAGCATGTTCAGTACATGTGTATGGGAGAAAAATAAAGAATTAAAAACAAAAATTAGGAAAATAATTTAAAAAATAAACAAGGAATACAGATAGAATATGGGGAACTTGAGACAAAGATGCCTCATTTCAAAGACAAACATGAGAACATTGTGTAAGTTATTTGGATATAGGAGTGCTTGAAAATTAAGCAAATGTGTATGTGGTGAATCAAGGTCTTAGTGAGAAGAGAGAGCTTAATGGTGAAGGGGAGGAAAAATCAACAAAAGAGAAGGAAGCTCTCTGGGAAGGAAAAGACAGGAAAATCATGGGCTCACACCAGCTGCCTAGCTACCAAGCACCCTGAGGACTTCACAGTGTTGCTTCTGCTGCCTCTTTACATTGCTTTCTGAGGTCATCCCTCGCTTCTTTATGCTAACAGTTGCAGAGGTGAAATCCTGAAGGTGTCAGTGGAGATATATGGGAAAAAACAACATGCAGGCAGTAGCTGCATCGTTATTACAACACATTGAGGGAGCAGCCGAACAGAGCAGCTGACACACTTGGTCATGTTTTTCCAAATTTTATCATTTTCTGACAAGAACTGGAACAAAACCCATCATATCTGGGGGCAAAATGGCTTACTTTGTGATGAGCTGTTTTGCTGTACCTTAACCAAGCCCAGGCCTGGGAGAGAAAAAAAGGAGAGGTCTCTTACTGTTTCCAAAAAGAAATTAACAACTTTTACCTTAAAAGCGATCCCACCTTGCAGTGGTGGGGGTTTATAGTTGGTTGTTTTGTTTTGGTATTGTTTTTCTTAATCTACCTCTTAATTCTACCATCTTAACTCCTGGGTTTGGATTTACATAATTTGTTCAAGGAATATCACCAAAGGTTTTTATAGGTATTTACTACCAAATTAATCTAATTAACACCTCTATTAATGCTGTCTGAGTCATGTTGCTACTTAAATTTCTCTTTTCTCCAATCCTTGACAGCAGAGACTGTTATTCTCTCGTTCATGGGAAGACGTGCACATCTCTGAGTTCCCTATTCTGCATTTTGACAGACAACACACCACCCCCCCAAAAAAAACAAACAACAAAAAACCTCCCCAAAAAATAAAGTAAGGAATGAAAAAGACTAGAAGGAGATGAAGAAAGGCTAATCCTGGATACAGAAAGAAATCCAAACAGCTGTCACAGAACACAGATTTCATTAAGGGTTTTTGTTGTTAATTTGTGATAGCATATTTAAGACGGTAGATCAGGAGTAGAAGGACTTGGTTTTATACATTTGCAGCTCTACAGACCCTTTATATCATGGTTCACGGCCTTGTCCTGTTGTCCTGTTGTCTCCAGCTTTAAAAGGGAGACAATATTTCCCTTTCTGTCAGGATAAATTGATGAATACTTAAGTAT